>JANZXP010053223.1:0-11480 GCA_027576715.1 Erythroxylum flavicans | reverse complement strand
TACCCTTATGTACCTTACAACATCCACACTTTAATTCCATCAATCCTTGAATTAAATCCTCCTAAACTTGACCTAATAGTTAACCTTAATCAAAATAATTTATCTAACAATACCCAAATTCATTCAACTCATGTTTACTAAAAATAAAGAAAATTTCAAGTCCCAACAACAAATATTTAGATTTGGCATATAAGGCAATGAAATAGAAGAAAATAAAAGAAAGAAATGAACTTGAAGCCTTGATTTAGAAAATTTGGAAAGCTTAATTTGATTTTGACATTTACACTTTTGATCTCTTTTTTATGATGCGTAGCCTCCTTTTTGGAAAGTTCTTTCTAGGATTTGTCCACTTGTTTTGGTTTAAAAAATAGCCTCAAAATGTTAAGAATACAAAAATCTTATAAGCTGGAAATTGCATTGAACGATCGTGTATTAGCTATCCCAACTCTCTGGTACGATTATGCATAGGGATGCATGATCATGCTAGAGGGTTCGTCCTCTCTGTTGCTTACATACACAATCGTGCATAGTCTTGTTTTTCAACTCTTTCTTCATCTTTTCTTCAATTTTTCCTATTTACACTCGCTAAAAAATCAAAAAGCCTTTAAAACATAATATTAAAATCAAATCATTGCTCTAACATAACCAAACAAATAGAACACAAAAAAAATAACAAAAACACAATTCTAAGCCCTAAACATATGAATATCATCTAAGAAAAAACTTAAAAACACACTTAAACATCTAGAACGTATACTATAATGTACACCTACGAACATCCCCACAATTAAATCTTTATTTTTCCCTAAACAAAACTAAAACCACAAAACAAACATAATCACACAATTATACAACAATGCAATCATGGTATAATGGCATCAAATCTCATGGAATTAACTTAACCTAAAACATCAACCATTTAGCAAGTGCCAACACACTAACTTATTCCATTCATGTTTAAGTGCTTTGATTTGAATACACATATCAATCAAAATATTGACACCTTATTCATACACTTATGGCATTTGTAAGCAAGTACTTATTATTATTGATCAATTAAAAAGGTAAATTATCGGTAACCCTTCATAAAAAGTCTTTTTATTTTAAAAAGATCAGTAGGTTTAATTTTGTTGCAAGAACCAACTTTTTAGATTTTTCTTAACAATCACCTAGTCTTTTGAAGTGAAGGAAAACACCTTGTCATGAATGACACCCGATTACTCAACTAGATTATGGTTTTTTATTTAGCTTGGTTAGAGCTAGGGATGGCAATTCGGGCCCGGCCCGCCCGGCCAGGGTTTGGTGGGCCATGATCAGATCGCGTGGACAAAACGACATCGTTTTGTCCAAAACGACCCCATTTTGTAATTTTTTAATTTAAAAAATATAGATGGGCCAGCCCGTAGCCTGCAGTAAATGTGGCCCGGTTGGACCGAGCCGAGGGCGGTCGAAGCATGGGCCAGCCCATTGACATCCATAGTTGGAGCATCATTCTAGCCTTTTGACACGAAGACAAACATTTTATCATGAATGCTCCTAGTTACTCAGTTATATTATAACTTTTAATTAGCTACCAACTCTATTCTTAACCTAATTTTCTTAAAAAGGGCCAGTAGAATATAAGTATTATTTAACACACTTATTTTTTCAATTTCTTAACCTACTTGATTTCTTCTTATTCATTCCCTTCATGAAAGGTTACTAATGATGCCTACCAACTTAGATGAATTTAATTATAAGTGTATCCCAAAAATGTCATAAAGTGAAAGAAAAGCTACAATAACCTAATTAACATGCATAGTCATCCCATTTAAAACACAAACTTTACAAGCTAATGCGCCTTTACAATTTAAATGACCATGTTTAAAGGTAAGCCCATTTCATTTAATTCATATCATTGACACATTTACACAATGCAATATCATGCAATAAAAATATACGTTATGCTAACATAATCAAAAATTAACACCATGCAAATGTAAATTCATACACAAATGATATGCAAGCGCATATATGTCCCCACACTTGAACGAAACATTGTCCTCAATATGGAAACCACATAAAAAATAACTAAAAACCAACACATATAACAAATATAACATACACAAATAAATAATAAAAATATTTAAATAAGGGCAAGAATACTTATGGTATTGTGGTGGTGATGGCATTGGAGAAGGAACTTGGACACACTTTATGCCATAATGGTCCATCAATCAGCTCTCTACAAAATAAACATAAAACATAAAAATAACAAAGGACTAACAAATACGAAATTACAAAAGACCTATCTTAATTCTTGGGTTGCTTCCCAAATATTGCTTATTTAATATCATTATTTTGACGTACCCTTCCTATTTACCATTAAGTTAAGTCTAAAATTAGTGGCTTGCTTCCACCCATTTCTCTATATGGCATTTTAGTAGCCTATAAACAAACCACATGTTTTAAGATAATGATAAGGACATAATTGTTAAATTAATAAATGTAATTGACTCCATTAATGGCTTTTTCGATAACAAACTGTTAATAAAATAAGAAATAAAAAAACTTCCTGAATTTTCTGTTGACTCAAATAGTTTTTCTTGTAGGATGTGGAAATCATCTGTACTTAAGGTGACTACCAATAATTCATCAATAGTTTCCTTATTTTGCTCCTCCTCTTTTTCTTCCTCAATTACCTTTATGCACTCTTCTACTTTCTCTTCTTGGATAAAGGCTTCCTCCTCTTCTTCAACTTCTATTTTCTCTATCATCTATTCATCTTTCTCTTCTTAAATTGCAACTTTATTCATAAATTCAACCTTTGACTCCTCTTCACTCTGAGGAATTAATAAGCTGAAATAAAATGTTGTATTTAGTTTAATATATTCGGGCAAAGAAAATATCTCTTTGAATTTGTGGGGGCTAGCTTCATTTTTGGAAAGGTCTTTTGTTAATATATTTATAAGATGTTCTTCTTATTACTGTTATTGTAAAGATTCAGCTAAAAGTAATCATTCCATGCATCAGCGTAAGGGTTGCTTAACTTTGAATTATAAGTATTCTCAAATAGTATATTTTGAAGCCAATTTCACATGAAATATGGATGCTCCAACTTATAGTTCAGTACCCAACATTTATGATTGTAATACCCAACATTTATGACTGTAATGGTTACCCAATTTGAACCTCCAAGTTATGAATGGAAAATAAGTGGTTCTTCATTATTTGATCAAATTTGGCTTCCATCCTCTTTTAACTTTCATCTTAGATATTGAATTTGGAGCTTAGCATGTCCACTAACTTATTTATCTTTGACTCTAATAAATCGAGCTATCTTATTGGAATCCTAGTAGGCCTTAAGCTCTGATTTGATTCCGGCATTACTATAAAAGAAAATTTCAAGTTGTTTTTTCACTCAGGATTGTAAATATCAGAACAAGGATCATTTCCAAATTGACCATACTATGCTCCCAAAAAGTTTGGCTACTCTATGTTGTTTTTCTCCACTAAGAAACAATCAGCTAAGATATGGTTTTCTTATCCATATATTTGACATCCATGCTGAATTGCCTTAAATGAGCTGGAAGATGTGACTTTCGTACTGTTCAATTGTTCCTTGACGATTTTGGGTTTATACACTTGCAATCACACAAGAAAAGAGTATTAAAATAATTCAAATTGGATAAGATGCTAAAATTGCAATCCTCGACAATAATGCTAAAAACTTGTTTACTTAGTTTTACGTTATACTACACGAGTCATATATTGTAATATAGATAATATCAATCTCAAAAGGATAGAATATAGTCACCTAATAATTTGAATTACCTTTTTCTAAGCTAACAAAAGATTTAATTAATTGAAAATTAAAATAACTAACAATACTTAATGACTAAACAAGTAAAAGGTAACAATGAAAGTAAAGTTACTCAATAATGAAAAATTAAGGATTATTATATCCTTGTTTTGTTTTCCTTTTTCCTTATCAAGTCAACTATGCTTGATCCTAGATATCCAAAAGTTAATATTCTTCTCTCCTGAGATCTAATTAAATAATCCCAATTAAAATAGATAAAAATTGAGTTGGAATCTCTTAATCTCTCAAAACTACTCCTAACTGCTTAATTGGATTTGAAGCAGTCCTAAGGATAATTAACTCACAATTAAGATCTCTCTCAATTGCTTATTAACCTAATATTGATAACTATATTAAAGAACCACATCTTATTGCACAACTTAACATAAATAACATGATTTAATCTCTCAATTCAAACTAAGTATGAGCACACAAAAAATCACAAAGCAGTAATATATTAAATCTAATAAGGTCAAAGTTATACAAAATAATTCAAGAATAAAACCTTAATATAGATTTAGCAATCCATAATCATGTTCAAAACACAACAATTCAGATTTGTCATACAAGACAATGAACTAGAAGAAGAGAAAAGAAATAAATCAGCTTGAAGAATTGATTGGAAAATATAAAAGATGGAGTTGATCTTCATGTTTCCACTTTTGATCTCTTTTTTTTAGATGTAAGCCTCCTTTTTGGTGTTTTTCTTTTTATTTTTATACTCTTGAGCCTTTTAGGGTTCTTTCTAAGGTTTTCCCACTTGTTTTGGTTCCAATAACCCTAAAATGTTAAGAATACAAAAATCTTGCAAGTTGGAAATTGTCAGTGCACAATCGTGCATTAACTATTCTAACAATCTAACACAATCGTGCTAGAGGGTTCATCCCCTCTGCTAATTGCATACATGAACATACACGGTCTTGTTCTTCAACTCTTTCTTCGTCTTTTCTTCATTTGTTATTGTTCCGACTCACTAAACAACACATTAAACAACTATTAAAACATAATATTAAGATCAAATCCTTAATTTAACACAATCAAACAAATAAAACACACAAAAACACTAACAAGAAGACAATTCTAGATCTTAAACATATGATTATCATCTAAGAAACACTTTAAAAACACACTTAAACATCTAAAATACATACTATAGTATACACCTATCAATTCTATGATTAAATAATTGATTAAAAAAACTTGAATAAATGCCTTTCATATAAAAAGTTTACACCATCCATTGATGTTGTTCTTATGTCTTTAACCTTATAACATCATACTTCTATCGCTTAGAACTCAACTAAAAAGTATCAAAACATATTTTTTCAATTACTATAAAAATAATGGTCATTATATCTCTAAATGCAAAAAACTACTAAGACAAGCTTCAGAATAAGGCAAATTTACCAAGTTCTATCATACTCAACCAAATATTGTTGTTATTTTTTCTAAGGCTTTAATAAATAATATCTCCAAATTTTCTCCTTAAATATCTTTATGCTATTCTATAATCATTTTAACCTACTATATCTTGTCTTGTCTTATCCAATGTTTTAGATAATTCCTCTTTATAATACTTTGATTTTACTTATTACAACCACATAATATTTAATTCTTATATATTTGACTCCTCAACCACTCTTCCTATGTAATATATTGTTCATATTTTTGATAATTTACTATCTATGTTAGAATTATATGCATTATTCAAACACCTAGGTTATCCTTACCTAATACCTTTCTTATTCCTAAAGTTTCTTTAAATCTTATCTATGTTAGTCCATTAAGAGAACTTGGTAATAACTTACTTTTTCCATGTTACGATTGTACTATATAGGCTCCATAAATAGGTAAGATTCTTCAAAAAGAGCATAAGGTTTAATGACTTTTTGAACTTATCTGACTTCATCTTATATGCAAACTCATTGTTGGTGTTTTTACATCCCAATTCTGACACTCTCATCTTTGTTATCTCTCCAATATTAACCTAGGATCTTTAATTTCTAATGGCTTTGTTTGGTCAAGCTAAGTCCTAAAATTTTGATTGAATTTTCATATTAACTTTTAGAAATCCATGCATTAACTTTTCTTCATATTGATTTAATTTTTTAGCACCTTTTGATTTTATTCATTATGATATTTGGGGACTTGCTCCTAGTGACACTTTAGGTGATTTGTAATAATTTATGTGATTTTTATTAATGATTTTTCTAGATATATATGAATTTATCTCATATGTTATAGGGTTAAACTATTTTCCATTTATTATTGCTTTACATATATGATTTATGCTTAAATTTTCACAAAATTAAGATATAAAGACAAATCCTTCACTTATTTCTTTGATCAATAAGAAACTATCATTTAAAAATCATGTCTGAGTACCTCTAAATGGAATGGATATGGGGAACAAAAGTATAGATACATTTTAGATATTGTTTGGACTTTCCTTATCTTTTCCTCTCTTCCAAAAATCTTTTAAAGAGAAGATGGTTTTATTATTATTTATACTATAAATTTTCCTTATCTTTTCCTCTCTTCCAAAAATATTTTAAAGAGAAGATGCTTTTATTGTTATTTATATTATAAATTTTCCCTTTACTCCTATCATAGGCTATATCTCTCCTCATAAACGCTTATAAAATCACGTTTATAACTAAACTCTTAAATTATTTGGTGGTTCTTACTTTTTTATGCTACAACTATATGAATATACCAAACTAGAACCACCAGTACGATTATGTTACTTTCCGAGATATGGAATAGAATATAAAAGATTTAGATGTTAAGATCTTTTATCTCAGGAAATTTGTATCTTTCATCAATAACCTTTTAAGAACATAAGATGTTCTCAAATATTTCAAAATTTTGAGTTGGCAAACCTTCGCATCTATTTTTCTCTTATCCAACCATATCCTTGTTTCCTAATATTTCTCTTGTAGATTTTTCTTGTAGTAATTAATGCATATTGACCTAGCTTACATCTGATCCTATTGTATCTTCTTGATCTTTATATCCATCATCTCCTCTATATGATCACTCTTCATCTGTTTACTCATTGGAACCTCCTCTTTAATTCATTCTTATTGTATTGATCAAGTAAATCATTTTTGGATATCTTTGATATTTTATAACTTCTTACACTTTCATTCATTCCTCGTTGTAGTAAATATTCCTTCTGGACATCATCAATATTTTCATATTTATTCCACTTTTTTGGATGAAACTTGTAACTATCATGAAGTAAGATTTAACCCTCTATTGTAGATAGTAACGGAAGAAGATTGTTTACACTTTTACATGAGCATGTACACTTTTACATAGACGTATAAGTCACAGTGACTCTAATTGTTTCATTCATTATGCCATTTTCACCTTAACTCACCTCCTTTTTATTTCATGAAGACAAATAAGACCGAACATTAGTAGAACTACACCAAAGATGTGAACTTAGCTCGTTTTGGTTCTTTTTCCTTAAACTTGTTCCTAAACCAATATATAAACCAAATTAAATAAGTATCTTAAACGTAATATAAATATTAATCACTAAGCATTAGGGAATAAATAAATAATCAATCAAGCACTTATCAAGTTCCCCACACTTAGCTTTTATCCTTCCTTGAGCACTAAAGATCAAAATCAAAATCAAAATTCTTCCTCTTTAACCATATTTCTTAATGATAGAAAGTTAGAAAAGATGAATAACTTTTAAAACATAGCAAAAATTAAGCATTCAATGTTTTCACTCATAATCAATCAACAACCATTCCCTTCACAAACTGAGCAATTTAGGGGTAAACTTTAACAAGTTATGTTTAAAAATAAAATCGATCTATAGTTACACTCAAATACCTTTCTTGATCAAGAAATTCCACAACTTCACATATCTTTTTAGTTTTTCACCACTAAAATTCACATATGAAACATGAATCAAATTAATTTTAAATGTTCTAATAAGGAAAAAGGTTAAGGTGAGAAATATATGGGTCATGTAGTTAAAAAGTCATTAAAACTAGTGAAGTAAGAACAACACTCAATAGAGTATCAAATGCAAAAATTAAATTCTGATCAAATATGTGTATCATCAGCTATGGATATGCAAAAACTATGTTCCATAACTTAGATTCAAGCCTTCAAACTACAAACCATATGATGCATAAAGAATTATAAATATTAACATGAATTACTAATAAAACAAATGATTTTCCTCCTTAACAACTTTTTTTTGAAATATATTTTTTATGGACAAAGATACAAAAAAACTACATCAGTAATGGAACTTATTGATAGGAAATACTTCCATCAACTATAACCAATCCACATATATGAGCACTTCGACACTTTTTCTCTTATGTATCTATAAACATCAACAATCACAAATTCTCCATTAGCTTTAAGGCTTGGATAATACATTTCCTTAAGTTAAAGGCTCATAATATGGTTAACACAAAAAGAAAAGTCTAATAAAGCTCAAAGGAGCTTAATAATAGGAAAAATCATATCGTTAGGTAGGCTATTTAGCTAATATAGCTTACAAAACAAAGAATGCCTATATCATTTTCATATTAATGTATATGATAAAAATGTGGTTTCAAATAGAAAATCAACACAAAGTTAGGATTTATATATCATGAAGGTCATATATGAAAGAAAGACAATGAAACTGATATGGAAGTGTTAGTCTAAAAGGCTCAAAATCTCACTAGTTTATGTCTACCCCTAAGTCACTAATCTTCTAAAGGAAATGTATATTGACCAACCACAAAAGTAAAAATGCTTGTCTAAGTTGCCATGAATTTTTTTGATTAATTCGACTCCCTATAAGCAATAGAAAAAGAGAGTGTTTTTTTAATATTAAAACATGCAAAGGAATATAAAAACACATATAAGAACCAAATTTCCCTCCCCCACACTTAAAACTTACATTATCCCCAATTTAACATTAAATGTAAGAGATAAAGCATTTAACAAAAACAAAATTGTAAAAATGTAAAAGAAAAAGCAACAAACTCCCCTTAGGCTGCCCCCTAAATAGAGCCTTTGTTTACTGTTGTTAGCTTGAACTTTATGCTTTTTTTTTATGCGATAAATTATTGATCTTCAAGTATCACCACTTTTGCATTCTCAAATTGAAATTCTTCATAAAATGGCTTTAGATGATGACCATTCACCTTGAATGTCTTCCCTATTGTTAAACTTTGAATCTATATTGCACAATATGAAGGAACATTAGTAACCATAAAAGAATCGATCCAATGAGAATGCAACTTACCTAGAAATAGTTTAAGTCTATAATAAAAAGAAACACTTTTTGTCCAATAACGAAGCTTTTCCTTAGGATCATCTTCTCAAAGGAAACTTTGGTCTTCTCCTTAGTTAAAACTACTTCCAATTTATCTTTGCATTTCCACTTAAAAACTGTCATATGTTGAAGGTTCAACCACATTAATTTTAAGAAAAGAACAGCCATCTTCAGGTTGTTTAAAGGCATCAAAAATATTAAAATGGATCACTTCCCATCAAATTCTATTGTGAGAGTACCCTCAGAGCATCTAGTTTATTTTAGGTCGTATTAAAGGATAGGTGCAGGATTATGGGAAATATCATTATCCATATTTTCCACATAAAAATCTATTGGAAATATTATTTCATTAACATGTACAAGCACTCAATCACCCCCATCTAGGTAAGAATCAATACGATTAGTCAATTTTATGATAAAATAGTTTCTTTTAGAGGGTATAAATTTAAAGAAGCATAGATAGAACAAGTCATAACATTAATCGATACTCCTAAATCTAAAATATCCTATTTAATCCTAATGCTACCAATTTTACAAGGAATGGTAAATATACATAGGACCCTTGCTCCTGCCACCTCAGTAATCTCTCAGTGAGCTCTTCAACCTTGATGAAAACGTTGATTTCCTTTGTTTCTACAGTGCTTCCACTTAGACCACGTTAGTGTCTTGCGCGGGTTTCAACAGTTTTTTATCTATTATTATTATTTTTTATTTATTTATTTTTATTTAGTTATTTTTATTTATTTATTTCATGCTCTAATCAGTCTTGCCTTTTGTTGTCATGCTGGTATTCTTTGTGCACTACCGAGGCTCCCTTCAGTTGGCCAAGTATTTATTATTTATCTTAGTTTGTATTTTATCATTAGTCTATTATTATTTAATTATTTATTCATTTTTCTTCTTCTTCGTCTTCTTCTTCTTCTTCTTCTTCTTCTTCTTCTTCTTATTATTATTATTATTTGTTGTCGTTGTTGTTATTGTTGTTGTTGTTGTTGTTGTTGTTATCAGTTTTTTAAGGACTTCTTAGGATAGTATCTACGGGAAAGCGTGAAAGCCACGAGGTAGGAGGGGTGCCTTTAAATCACGTAGATGGAATTAGTGCAAGCGATTCGGTGCATACAGCTTACAGGAATAAAAAAGGAGATGATTTAATAAGAATAGGCTCTTGGAACATTAGGACCCTCATGGGAAAGTCCTTGGAATTAGTAGAGATTTTAGACAAGTACAGGATATAAATAGCCTGCATTTCAGAGAGTAAGTGGTCAGAAGCTAAAGCCAAGGAGATAGGGGGATTCAAAATATGGTACTTGGGAAGTACGCAGAAGCAGAATGGGATAGGTATCTTAGTGGTCAAGGAACTTATAAACCAGGTAGTGGGGGTCACAAAGGTCAATGATAGGATTATTGTAACATCTCGTTCCCATATTAAGGTTGAGTCGGGAATACCGTAAATGAGAAACAAAAGTGAGAGAAACGAAAATGCATTTCATGCTCATGCATTATATGACATGCACATACACGTGACTATTGAAGTTTCGCACATTAAAATAATTGTACATGTATTCATTGACATTCCGAATATAATTGATCTATAAATGTGATTATATTTGGAATTGTGAATTATATGTGTTAAGAATTGATTTGGAGAGTATACTTATTGACTCAAATTTTTTAGTAAAAATTTGGGAAAATTCTAAAATTTAAGGGTATTTTTGGACTAGGAAAAATGCCAAATGGCAGAACAATTACAGTAGAAATTTTAATAAATGACACTAGGATTTAATGACAAATGTCATTGAAAATTTGGGAGAAAATTAGGTTGAAAATTGGAGATAAATGGACTAATAGATTAAAGGACCAAAAGTGGGGCCATAGGAAAGTGACAAGTGTCACTACCACTCACCACTTACTATTTATTTTACCAAATTAAAGATCATTTCATGGTATTTCACTTGACCATTCATGACATATGCTTCATTTCTCCATCTTTTTCATTTATGCTTCATTTCTTCATCTTTTTCATTTTTCTTGATCTTTCTCTCTTCTTCACTCATGACACTCTCTTCTCTAAGCATCAAATGGAACCTTGCTTTCTTTCATTGGTAGCCACTTAACTATCTAGCTATCTTCTTCTTGTTGGTAAAAGACCCAACCCATTTCACATTGAAAGTTGATTTTTGTGGATGTTGAAGGAGCTAGGGTTCTTAGAGACTCTTGAAGAATCCTTGGGTAAATCAAGTAAGTAACCTATTACTCTTTGTGGCTTTGATGAATGAAGCATGTTTGATAATAGTTAGAGGTTAAATGTTCATAAATTGAGGATGGGTATATGCAAAA
>JANZXP010053202.1:0-11481 GCA_027576715.1 Erythroxylum flavicans | reverse complement strand
AAAGGCATACCTTGGGTTAGAACCCTTATGCCACACTAATGGATACCAAGGTACCTTCGGCAAAGGTGGTCTCATCAGGGAATAAGCTGAAGCATTGGTGTAAATTCTTGCAGGGCTTGCTGTCCATTCTAATCGATCGTGTTGAGACCAATTGGGCTGGTATGGTAAAGGTTCGAGCATACGACTGGTTTCAATTGTGGCTTCTTGCTAGCACCACATATTATCTTTAATAATATCAGCAACTTTTGCATTCATTGGAAGTTCTGATCCATTGATAGTTCTAGGCGTAGAGAGATCCTTGAGGATGCATTTAGGGCCAAGGATCCTGCCATAAGAAAGTAAAAATTCCTTCGCCTATCTTAAATCGGAAATGGTTCCTAATAATATCCCTAACCAAAATAATTTTCCTCTAGCTCCAAGAACTATTATGATACGGTTGGGCACAACAGAAGTTGTTCCTTCTAAGAATAATAGTATAGACCCACTTTACACATATATATTTGTCTTAGCTTATTATGAGATTTGGCTCCCTGACAAGATTTAATTCTTACTTGTGATGTTTTTCAGCTCTTGTGTACTGGAACTAGAACCTATGCTCACTGAAAGAGTGATTTATAGGCTAGGCCTATGTGGTTTCTAACCAGTATGGCATGAGTCATAAATTAGGTCTATGTGTTTCTATGTCATGTATATTCACTTCATAGGTGGTTATGTGCATGTTAGATATGTAAAAATTATCCTTAGGTTATTTAGACCATTTTGGTATGTACCGGGTTCTGTTTGTGATATATGTCTTTTTCCCACTTATTGAGAACATAGTGTACTCACCCCCTCCACTTTCCAATCATGCAAGTTAATTTGGTGAGTTTGAAGTTCTGAGTGGATTGTGTAGTCCTTTGACATTTTAGGGGTATTACTGCATGTGAGTAATCTCTGTTTTGTATTTTTTTGGTATAGTGGCTCATGATTATGTTGATATGCTTTATAATTTTGTAAATTAACTCTTGAATATCTTATGGTTTGTAAATGACCCTATGTGTGAACCTTTTGTATTGTCCAAATGTTTCTAAAGAAATTCAGTTAGCTTTGCGTAGTTGAGTTAAGGTATTGTGAGTATCCTTAGTCTGGGAATGCAGCGATTGTCAAGTGCCTGATATTGTTCCAAGTCGTGACAATTAAATTGGTATCAAAGCAAGGTTTTTATGTTTTCAAAAGAGTTATTATCGTTTTCAAAAGATTCGTGAGCCTTAGGAGTTGAGTATGGGTGTTGACATTCTTTAGTCGAGAAGTTGAGTCTCAGATCATTAAGTGGGCGTCCTTAATGGTTGGATGGTTTTGACCTCAGTGAGAGTACTTGTCGACATTCCTTGGGGTGTAAGGTACATCGGATAAGCTAGGCTTAGTCCAATCTATTTTATTAAACAATGTCTTTTTTTTTGATTTTATAGTGATAGCATGGTTGGACGAGAAAGGGGAAGTCATCGCAAGGTTAGACCTTTGCTACCCGAGTCCGAGGAACACAACACTGAAGAAATCACAATACCAGCGATTGTTAACACGTAGTGTTATAAGATGTTATGTGTGTTCTCTGTAGAGACGCTAAGGTTTTGATCGACACTAGCACACAAAGGGCTTTTGTTAGTGTGACCTTCACTGAGGACATTAGTTGTCCCCTAATGCCATTAGATCCCCCTCTTATTATATTTACTCCTCTTGGAGAGCAAGTGGCTCGTGATGAAGCATATACGGCTTGTGAGGTAAGGTCGGTGATGCTGTGTTAGAGGCAGATCTTATTCCCCTCGATCTCCATGATTTAGTGGTGATTTTAGGAATTGACTAGTTAGAGAGGCATCACCCCAGAATTGATTGTTTTAAGAAAGAGGTGGAGTTTGAAACTTAGTTTAGAGTCTCGATTAAATTTACTAGTGACCAATGGGTGTTCCCGAGCTGTTTGATATTAATAGTCAAGGCTAAGAAGTTGATTCGTCTGGGATGCTAGGCATACCTTGCACATGTGATTGACACTTCGACACAGAGGGAACTTGGAGATATTCCTATTGTATGCGAGTTCCCAGATGTCTTTCTGAAGGAGTTACCTAGATTGCCACCTAATCGGGAGTTTGATTTTGCGATTGACTTGGTCCCGAAGACAACACCGGTATCCATACCGCCATATCGTATGGCACCAGCAGAATTGAAAGAGCTAAAGGTTCAGTTGCAAGATTTTTGCGATAAAGACTTCATCAGATAAAGTCATTCACTATAGGGAACACCAATACTGTTTGTTAAGAAGAAGGATGAGATCCTCAGCTTATGTGTTGATTATCGATAGTTAAACAGGGTTACCATCAAAAATAGATATCCACTCTCCAGGATTAATGACTTGTTTGATTAGTTGACATGAGCTACAATATTCTCAAAAATAGATATGAGGTCTAGATGCCATTAGTTGAAGATTGCTGAAAGTGATAAGCACAAGACTGCTTTCCTGACGAGGTATAGACATTAAAAATTTTTGGTGATGTTGTTCAGATTAATAAATGCACCTGTAGCATTTATAGATCTCATAAATAAGGTGTTCCATCCTTATTTAGATTAGTTTATCATAGTCTTCATTGATGATCTTCTGATTTATTCTAAGGATGGGGAGGAGCATGCTAGACGTCTCCGAATTGTGCTACAAATACTTCGTAAAAGACAATTATACACGAAGTTTTCAAAGTGTGAATTTTGGCTAAAGGAGATAGGATTCCTTGAGCATGTGGTATCTAGAGAAGGTATTTTTGTGGACTCAAAAAAGGTGGAAGCTATACTTGAGTGGGAACAGCCTTAGAATGTGACAGTAGTTGGTAGCTTTCTAGGGTTAGCTAGTTACTATTAAAGATTTGCTGAGGGTTTCTCAGTGCTTGTAGCCCCTTTGTCGAGACTTACCCAGAAGGGGGTAAAATTTCAATGGGATGACAATGTAAGGTGAGTTTTCAGGAACTAAAAAAGCGACTGACTTCTACACCAATGCTTGCTCTACTTACACAGGCTGTTGGGTATGAGGTATATAGTGATGCCAGTCCCCAGGGACCTTGCTGTATGCTTATGCAGGCTGGGCGAGTGATCGTATATGCTTCTAGATAGCTAAAGAAGAACGAGTTAAATTATCATACTCATGATTTGGAGCTCACAGCGGTGGTGTTTGTACTCAAGATTTAGAGACACTATCTTTATGGGGAGACTTGTCCTATATACACTGATCACAATAGTGGTTAAGGATGATGGAACACTGCTAACACAGTTTGATGTTCAGCCAATACTATTTGACGAGATCAGGAGATCATAGGTTGACGATCTTGAGTTAAAGGTTATTCGATGGAAATTACCATCTAAAGAGGATGAGGGGTTCTGGCTGAGAGAAGATGGGTTATTAATCTTTAGAAATAAAGTGTGTGTACTAGATGATCAAGATCTCAGGTAAGCTATCTCGGAAGAAGCTTACAGTTCGGCTTATGATATGCATCCTAGTAGCACCAAGATGTATCAAACTCTTAGAGAGAGCTATTGATGGCCAGGGATGACGAGAGAGATAGCGAAATTTGTGAATAGATGCCTTCCCTGTCAACAGATAAAGGCAAAACATCAAAAGCTAGTAGGTATATTACAGTTTTTACCCATTCTGAAATGGAAGTAGGAGCACATGACAATAGACTTTGTAGTTAGACTACCTCGTACATCGAAGAGCCATGATGCTATTTGGGTTATTGTGGATAGATTAACGAACTCTACTCATTTTCTACCTATCCACACAACCTACTCATTGGTGAGGTTGGCAAAGCTGTATATCGATGAGATTGTGAAGCTGCACGGGTTGCCAACTTTTATAATATCGGATAGAGATTTGAGATTCACCTCTCGATTTTGGCCAAAATTGTAGGAATCTTTAGGGACTAAACTGAAGTTTAGTACCGCTTTTTACCCCCAGACTGATGATCAGTTGGAGAGGACTATTCAGACATTTGAGGACATGATGAGAGCATGTGTGATGGAGTTCCAAGGGAGCTAGGACTAGCACTTGCCTTTGATAGAATTTGCTTATAACAATAGTTATTAGACAAGTATCAGGATGCCACCATATGAAGTACTTTATGGGAGAAAGTGCAGGACACCTCTATATTGGGATGAGGTTAGTACAGCTAAAGTCGAAGGAGCCGAATTGATAGAAATTACCAGTTAGAAAGTAAAAGTCATCAGGGAGAAAATGAAAGCTACCTAAGATTATCAAAAGAGTTATGCGAATAGGAGGCAACAACCAATAGAGTTTGCAGTTGGTGATATGGTTTTCCTTCAAATATCACCATGAAAAGGTATAATCTGATTTTAGAGCTGAGGGAAGCTGAACTCTCGATACATCGGACCTTTTTGTATCTTGGACCGCGTCGGGACTATGGCATATCAGTTGGAATTGCCATCTGAATTGGATAGGATCCATAATATGTTCCATGTCTCGATGCTTAAGACATATATACCCGATCCATCTCATGTTTTGGATACACCTCTAGTGGAGCTGAGAGTAGACCTGAGTTTTAAGGTGAAACCAGTTTAGATTCTAGATTAGCAGATAAAGAGGTTACATAACAACAAAGTTCCCACGATCAAGGTTCTTTGGAAGAGTGACAGAGTCGAAGAAATGAAATGGGAGCCTGAGGATGCTATAAGACGTCAATACCCCCATTTATTTGTATCCTCAATTTAGGAGTTTTGGAGACGAAACTCTTTTGATGGGGGAGTACTTATAACGTCGAATTTTCTGAGCTCTTTGATATTGGCCTGTACTTGGAGATACTACTGCATATTGACATATACATGGTTATATATGAGTTCAAAAATGTATTTAAACCTTTTGGTATATATCTCAGTGATATATAATGTTATATGCCCTTATATAAACTTAAAGTTCATTGATATGCAAAATTTTGGAGAATTCTAATGTACAAGCTTCTAAGTGTGTAAAATCGATTCCAATAGATGGATATGGCCATGGTGGCTACGTTAAATGTGTTCTAATGCCTTAGAGGTGATTAGACATGATTTATGGACTTATTAGACACTTAGAAAGCTTAATTGAAAATTTTAATATACAAAAGGGCTTATTTGCAAATTATTAAAAGTTAACGGAATTAAATGTAATTTTTCAATTCTTGTATGACCAATATATAATTTTATAAGGCTAAGGAGCTTAATTATAATTTATAAAATTTTGAAGACCAAAAATGAATATAAAAGTTTTGATCATTCTCAAAGTTTGGGCTTAATTGCAAAGTTAGGAAAGTTTGGAGGGTACAATAGTAATTTCACATAAGTCAAGGGCAAAAGGGTAATTTCACCATGTTTGGTCAAATAAGAGTGAATAATCTAGATCTTTCTTCATTGTGTGGCCGTGCAACCCTTCATTAAACATTAGAAATACTTTGTTTTAATTAAAAGAAAGGAGAAGAAAAGAGAAGAGAGGAAGAGAAGTGGAGTTTCCGCCATCACCCACCTTTCACCACTTTTTCTGATTCTTTAACCCAAACCTAAGTGGTCTAAGGTAATTTGAGGTCAAAAAACTCAACTCTATCATTATTTTTGAGAAATTCTTAAAGGATTGGAAGATATCACCAAAGGAAAGTTTAGGTAAATTTTATCTCATCTCTCTCTACATCATGATTTTAAGTTTGATATTAAGATATGTTGTTCTCCATGCTTGATTATGCATGAAACATGTTTAGATGAATGAAATGAGTCATGGATAAGTTTCCTTAAGCTAAAACCGAAATACCCTCTTTGAAAGTTTGTGAAATTTTGAATATCTTTCAAATTGATGGTTTTAATGCATTCTATGTTGTTAATTGTGTATGTATAATGTGAATTGAAAGAAGATGTATATTGTATAGGCTTGGCCAAAATGATGGGGGAGGAAATGGATTAATGTAATGAGTGGTATAGTTATGATGAATATGGCTTAAATGAAGGGAATTGGATTTAATAGAGTAATGAAATGTGTTATTGTTTGGAAGTGCTTGATATATAACATGAGACGAATATGAAGAACTATGATAAAGTCTTGAAAATATGACTTGAAATTTATGCACATTAGGTGTTTGATGAAATGCCTAAGTAAACTTGGTTTAGGATTTAAGGATTTTAATTATGTGCATTGGAAAGAGGCTTTTAGGTATACTTAAGAGTAAACATAAATTTTTGCTTAGATTAATGAGTAGTGGCCTAATGTACTTGGATAAAAATGTGCTTAATTATGCTTTGAAATGTGTAAGTATTGGATCAAAGGCATTAAATGCCTTGGAAAATGCAACGGAAAACTTATGTGAATAATAAGAGAAGTAACCATGTGAGAAGCTTCATGACCACATCCTATAGCTTAAAAATTGTGATATTGTGTTTTATACACTTATGTGATGGTGTATAAATATGAGTTATATGTTTGAGCAGTAAGTACATTATATTTGTATGTATAAAGCCTTAGAAGCTGTGGATTAAGGAGCTCGTACTGAGTATTATTAAAGTCAAAGGAGTGTACATCTTATTTTGAGGTGAGTTGGGGAAACAATATCTCTCAAATGGGATTAGGACATCCCAAGACATGCATGATGACTTGTATGTGAATTTTGAAGATAGGAAATGCATAGTAGAATTGATTCTCAAATAGAAGCTAGTATACATATGTGTTTATTAAATGACATTGTTTTGAATAACTCTTTGCACTTGGAGTGAAACTCATGTTTTTATCTCGTATTTTGAGGAATGGTATTGTTTTCAACAAACCTACAGTTGAAGTGCAAAGGATAATGTTTTACTTTCTGAAACTACATTTTTGAGTAACTTTGCACTTGCAGTGCAAAGATGACTTTTTCTGCATGAAATAATGTTTTCGAACTTATATATGCATAACCAAGTCATACATGATGCGTGTATGTGTTCTCTTTTGGCTCAGAGCCATGACAAGATTGCATTTTATCGATTGAACCGATAAATAAAGGCGTGATACCTTACTTAATTTTTTACTTAATATTTGTATATGAATTTTTTATGATTGGTGGGGAAACGATTGGCCAATTATATGCTACGCACAACTGATTATGTGACCCCCATACCCTTGACACTGGTACATAAAAGTTGATTCCTTATAACAACACCATTCTACAGGACTTGCGAGTGATTGCACACCCAAAGGTCTGGTCACTGATGTGGTCATCACCTAAGGTTATAACACTCTTATCAACCATAGTCTGGACTCACCACAGATGAAAGTCGAGCCAACACTAGGATTCGATGGGTGTGCACACTAGTTTGGCCGACTAGTGGTGACACATATATTTGTTTTGGCTTATTCTGAGACTTGGCTTCCTGGCAAGATTTGATTTTACATGTGATGTTTTTCTGCTCTTGTGTACTGCAACTGGAACCTATGTTCACTGAAAGAGTGATTAATAGGCTAGGCCTATGTGGTTCCTAACCAGTATGGTATGAGTTATAGACTAGGTCTATGTGTTTCTATATCATCCATATTTACTTCATAGGTGGTTATGTGCATATTAGATCTATGAAACTGTCCTTAGGTTATTTAGACCGTTTTGGTGTGTACTGGGTTATGATTGTGATATATGTCCTTTTCCCACCCATTAAGTACATAGTGTACTGACCCCCTCCGCTTTCCAACCATGCAGGTTAATTTGGTGAGTTTGAAGTTCTAAGTGGATCGTACGGTCTTTTGACATTTTCGGGGTACTACTGCACGTGTGTAGTCTTTATTTTGTACTTTTATCATATAGTGGCTCACGATCATGTTGGTATGCTTTATAATTTTGTAAATTATCTCTTTACTATGTTATCGTTTGTAAATGACCTTATGTGTGAACCTTTTGTGCTACCCAATTGTTTTTGAAGATATTCAATTAGCCTTGCATAGTCGGGTTAAGGGTACCATGAGTATCCTTATCGCTGGACTGCAGCAGTTGTCATGTACCCGATATGGTTCCAGGTTATGACAATTAAATTGGTATCAGAGCAAGGTTTTTATGTTTTTAAAGTGTTATTACAATTTTCAAAGATTAACGAGCCTTAGGAGATGAGTCTTAGTATCGACAGTCTTTGATCGAGAAGTTGAGTCTCGGATCGTTAAGTTGAAATCATTAACGGTTGAATGATTTTGACCTCGATAAGAGTACTTATCGACGTTCCTTGGGGTGTAAGGGACATCAGATAAGTTAGGCTTAGTCTATTCTATTTTATTAAACAACGTCTTTGTCTTTGATTTTATAGTGATAACATGCTTGGACAGGTAAGGGGAAGTCGTCGCAAGGTTAGACTTTTACGACCCGAGCTAGAGGAACATAGTGCTAAAGCCATTATATCCCCCTCTCATTATCGTCACTCCTCTTAGAGATCAAGAGGCTTGTGAAAAAGCATATATGGCTTGTGACGTAAAGGTCGGTGATGCTATGCTAGACGCATTAGAGAGGCATTGTGCTATTATTGTTTTAAGAAAGAGGTGGAGTTTAACACTCAAGGTGGAGTCCAGATTAGATTTACTGGTGACCAATAGGTGTTTCTGAGCTGTTTGATATGGGCGGTCAAGGCTAAGAAGTTGATTCGTCAGGGATGCTAGGCATACCTTGCTATGTGATTGACACTTCGACATAAAGGGTCAAATTTGGAGATGTTCCTATTGTATGTGAGTTCCCTGATGTCTTTTTGGAGGAGTTACCTGGATTGCCACCTGATCGAGAGTTTGATTTTACTATTAACTTAGTCCTGGGACAACACCGATATCTATACCACCATATCGCATGGCACCAATTGAATTAAAAAAGCTGAAGGTTCAGTTGCAAGAGTTATTGGACGAGGACTTCATTAGATAAAGTCATTCATCTTGTGGAGCACCAGTACTGTTTGTTAAGAACAAGGATGGGACTTTCCATTTATGTGTTCATTATCGACAGTTAAACAGGGTTACCACCAAAAATAAATATCCACTCCCTAAGACTGACAAATTGTTTGATCAGATGAGAGGAGCTACATTATTCTCAAAAATATATTTAAGGTTTGGATACCATCAGTTGAAAATTGCTGAAAGTGATGTGCACAAGACGACTTTCCGGACGAGGTATAGACACTATGAATTTTTGGTGATGCCGTTTGGATTGACAAATACGCCTACAACATTTACGGATCTCATGAACAGGGTATTCTATCCTTATTTAGATCAATTTGTCATAGTCTTCATTAATGACCTTCTAATTTATTCTAAGGATAGGGAGAAGTATGATAGACATCTCCTTATTATGCTGCAAATACTTTATAAAAGACAGTTGTACGCGAAGTTTTCAAAATGTGAATTTTGGCTGAAGGAGATAGGATTCCTTGGGTATGAGTTATCAATAGAAGGTATTTATGTGAATTCAAAAAAGTGGAAGCTATACTTGATTAAGGATTATGATTTACTGATTGACTATCACCCAGGACAAGAAAATGTGGTAGCCAATAAACTGAGTCGAAAGTCCTGTTTGGTAGTAACTATCAGGAAAATTTTTTATATGACTTATTTGATGAGTATATGGAGCCTTAGGGTTGGACTCTCAGTGGCTGAGGACAACGGAACATTGCTGGCATGGTTTAAAGTTCGACCAACACTATTTGATGAGATTAGGAGATCACACATCGATGACCCCGAGTTAAAGGTCATTCGAGAAAAATTACCATCTAAAGAGGGTGAGGGTTCTAACTTAGAGAAGACAGTTTGTTAGTCTTCAAAAACAGAGTCTGTGTACCAGATGATCAAGATCTCAAGCGAGCTATCTTGGAATAAGCTCAAAGTTCAGCATATACTATGTATCCTAATAGCACCACGATGTATCAAACTATTAGAGAGAGCTATTGGAGGCCAGGGATGAAGAGATAGATAGCAGAATTTATGACCAAATGCCTTCCTTGTCAATAGATAAAGGTAGAGCATCAGAAACTAGCGTGTATGTTACAGTCTTAGCCTATTTCGGAATGGAAGTGGGAGTAAGTGGTAATGGACTTTGTAGTTAGACTACCTCGTACATCGAAGGGTCATAATGTTATTTGAGTTATAGTGGATAGATTGATGAAGTCTGCTCATTTTCTGCCTATCCACATAACCTACTTGTTGGAGAGGTTGGCAAAGCTGTATATTGATGAGATTGCGAAGTTGCACAGGGTGCCAGTTTCTATAATATCAAATAGGGATCTAAGATTCACCCCCTGATTTTGGCCAAAATTCCAGGAATCTTTGGAGACTAAATTGAATTTTAGTATTGCTTTTCACCCCCAAATATGATGGAGTTCCAAGGAAGCTAGGGCCGACACTTGCCTTTGATAGAATTTGCTTATAACAATAGTTATCAGACAAGTATTGGTATGCCACCATATGAAGCACTTTATGGGAGAAAATGCCAGGCACCTTTATGTTGGGATGAAGTTGGTACGGCAAAAGTCAAAGGAGCCAAATTGATACAAATTACCATTCAGAAAGTACTAGTCATCAAGGAGAAAATGAAAACCGCACAGGATCGTCAAAAGAGTTATACGAATAAGAGGCGACGACCATTGGAGTTAGTAGTTGTTGATATAGTTTTTCTTTGGATATCACCTTAGAAAGATATAATTAGATTTTACAGCTGAGGAAAGTTGAAACCTTGATATACCAAACCTTTCTGTATCCTGGAGCACATAAGGATTGTGACGTATCGGTTGGAATTGCCATTGGCTTTGTATAGGATTCATAATGTGTTCCATTTTTCGATGCTTAAGAAGAATATATCAGACCCGTATTATGTTTTAGAGACACCTCTAGTGGAGCTAAAAGAAGACCTGATTTTTAAGGTGAAATTAGTCCAGATTTTGGATCGACAGATAAAGAGGTTACGTAACAAAGAAGTTCCCATAGTTAAAGTTCTTTCAAAGAGATGTCAGTACCCCCATTTATTTGTATCCTCGACTTAGGAGTTTCTAGGATGAAACTCTATTGAAGGGGGAGTACTTGTAATAACGAATTTTCTAAGCCCTTTTGTATTAGTCTATACTTGAAGATACTATTGTCTATTGATATATATATGGTTGTATATGAGTTCAAAAATGTATTTGAATCCTTTCGGTGTATATTTCAGTGATATATAATGTTATATGCCCTTAAGTGAACTTAGAGTTAATCGGTATGCTAAATCTTGGAGATTTATGATATATAAACTTCTAAATGTGTAAAACTGAGTCCATTGGATGGATATGACCATGGTGGCCTAGTTAAATGTGTTCTAATACCTTATAGGTGATTAGACGTGATTTATAAACTTATTGGACACTTAGACAGTTTAATTTGAAAAGTTGATGCATATAAGGGCTTATTTACAACCTGTTAAAAGTTAAGGGACTTAAATGTAATTTTTCAATTCTTGGAGGACTAATACGTAATTT
>JANZXP010053171.1:0-11481 GCA_027576715.1 Erythroxylum flavicans | reverse complement strand
TTGCACGTAACGCTCCGTTATCTTAGGTTATGTGTCGGAATGACCTACGGGCGTCCCGGTCCGTACCCTAGGGTAATAGGGTGTTACATTCATAAATGTATTTATGACTGATTATTCTTATGAAAATGCACATGAGTGACATATAAATGTATATAATTGTATATAGAGGAACACGTCGAGTGACTGCCTCCAGACATTGTCAGGACTTCAAGGCAATAAGCTAAATGGAGCATTTATGAGTCAACCTAGATGATCTTCGTAGGATTGATTGATTGATTATGTTTAATTTCTAATTATTGAACTATTTGTGATCTGTATGTTAATTCCAAACTTTAAAGGTTCGAGGAGTTTGATATTCGGGAATGGATTGGAAGTGTTCTATTTGCAACTAAAATTTGAATGAAATCTGTTTGCTACTGAACTCTGATTGATTTTTAAATACTTAACGAAAGTTGAATTTCGAACTGAGGTTCGATGAATATAAGATTCTGTTTGTGCATCATATGTGATGCTATTGATGGTATATTTTGTTATTTGATGCATTTCATAAAATGCATGTTCAGATAAAGGTAGTGTGATCAGAGTAAACAGCTTGAAAGAGCTATAAGCTCATAATTCTACACGTAGAGCTTTACTCCGTGATTTCTTTATAATTCTGTACGTAGAACTTTGCTCTATGATTTCTGTATCTGATTGAGCCCAATGGGCCCATATCTGTATGTGTATCTGTATCTGAAAGGCACTCAGTCACAACAAATAATAACGAATCTAGAACCTCATATACATCTACATTTGTATATTTATGATTATGAAATATATGTTTGTGAAATCTTCCCTGAAGTTTTGATGTTAAAGTGATATGCCATGATAATGTGATTGATTGGGTTGTACAAGTTCTGAAAGAATGTATGTGATGTGTATGACATTCATTATGTCTTACTGTGATGGAAAATGTTGTGAAATTGGTTGGTTGTATGATATTTTCTGTGTTTGTCTAGAGTGAGATCATTAATGATGATTCACTCATTGAGTTCGCAAAACTCATCAAATATTGCAATGTGGCTTTTCAGGTATAAGACAAGAGACCTAAATTTATAAGATCTTCTAGAAGAACATTTTGGACTAAGATATGGCTCAAAGGTCTGTCAGCCGGCATTAGAGGAGTTGTAGTTATTTTTAAGTAGTTTGCTTATATCATGTAGAACTTGTGTATAAAGGTTGTAAATATAGGTTTTAATGTCTACTATGTAAACCTTTATGAATGAAATGAAGAGATGAGGATTTTAAGTATTGTGTTTTCTATATGATGCCATTTAAGAGATTAGGTTTGATCCAGCCTACCATTGTCATAGGATATGTACTTGAATATCCTCTAATGTTCGGGTATGTACTCTAAGATAGTGGGATGTGAAAAAAATTTTGTATCAGAGCATGGTTTGGCATCTATAGGGACATATAAGAACATTTATACATAATATTGAGTGAGAGATTCAGATAGTAATCACTACTATTTTTCTTATAGGTCATCTGTTGTAAGAGATCAAATTGGAGAGTTAGTTGACATAGAGTCTGTAGGAGCTAATAGGGAGTCTCCTGTACCTAAGTTTGCATAAATACCTCTAAGAATTCTAGAGAGGCGAGAAAGAAGATACGATAAGCTGAGAAAGCAGGGGCTATGGACTTCTACGGAAGTACAGACCCTGTTGAGGTAGAAGGGTGGTTAGAGAGAACTGAAAGAGTGTTCGATCAGATGGATTGTGAGGCTGATAAGAGATTTGATTATACGGTCTCACTACTACAAGGTCTAATATACTAGTGGTGGAAGACTGTTCCATGCAGTAACATCAGACCTTGTAGTTTGACTTGGGAAGATTTTCTGAGGGTGTTTCGAGAAAAATATATGCCTAAGATTTATCTAGACAGAAAGATGAAAGAATTTATGGATCTGAAGCAAGGCAAACTCACAGTGGCAGAGTATGAGATAAGATTCAATGAGTTAATAAGGCATACAATTGCATTGACCCCAACTGAGGAAAACAAATGTAGACGGTTTGAGGACGGGTTGAACATGGAAATCAAAACAAGGCTAGCTATTTCTAATTTGAGTAGTTTTATGAAACTACAGCCTCAATCAGAATTGAGCAGTAGTTAAAAGATGGTCAGGGAGATTACAGACAGGAGTTTAGAGGGAAGAGGCAGGTTGAATCTCAGGCTGATTCTGGCAAAACCTTTAGTAAACGTCAAAACATATCGCCTCGGTTCTAAACTAGATTGAGACAATCAAGGTTTAAACCAAGAGGTGGATTTGTTTAGACTGGTATAAGTAGAGGATTAGTGTTAAGAGGGCAGTCACAACAGATGCCTGATTGTGAATATTTTGGTAAGAAGCATGGTGGTCAGTGTTAGAGGTTGTCAGGAGTTTGTTTCCATTATGGCTCTGTAAAGCATCAGATCAAAGGTTGTACCGAGACTTTAGGACCATAATCTGTAATGAGAGGACGAACAGTGATAGAGACAACTGTATAGCAAAGTAGAACTATCAAATCTATACATAGAGGCAGAGGTAGAGGCAAAACTCATTCAGCAAGGCCCAGTGTCAGGACTGAGTTGCAGAGTAATCAACCACAGTCTCAGGCCATGGTCTATGCCATTACCAGATCGGAGGCGCAGAACTCCTCAAATGTGGTAGCAAGTATGTTGAATGTTTTTAATTTTGAAGCATTTGCATTGGTAAATCCAGGGTCTGCACATTCTTTCATTGCATCGCATCTGGCATCTAGACTGTATTGTAAGAGAGAAATGTTGAATTGTGGTTTAGTGGTGAGTACTCTAGTAGGAAGTACTACAATAATTGGTGAGGTATGTAAGGGGTGCATAGTTCGGATTGATCAGGCAGAATTAGAAGCTGATTTGATTGTATTGCAGTTAAAGTAAATAGATATTATTCTAGGCTTGGATTAGCTCATTGCTCATAAGGCAGTGATGAACTGTTATACTAAGGAGGTAGTTTTTGAATCCCCTAATCAGCCGAGAGTAGTGTTTCAAGGAATTAGTCAGGCATTGTCAGCCCAACTAATTTCATTCAATAGTGCTTTGAGATTAATCCGAGGTGGATGTAAGATGTATTTGGCCCACGTAGTTGATACCCGGAATGAACTAACCATTCAGGATATTCCTATTATTAAGAATTTCCTGGATTTGTTTCCAGCTGAACTACAGGGTTTACCCCCAAAAAGGGAGACAAAGTTTACCATTGATCTTGTTCCAGGTACCACTCCTATATCAATTCCTCCATATAAGATGGCACCTGTAGAACTGAAGGAACTAAAGACCCAGTTACAGGAGTTATTGGAAAAGGGTTTGATCAGACCCAATGTGTCACCTTGGGGAGCTCTGGTATTGTTTGTAAAAAAGAAGGATGGGACTCTGAGGTTGTGTATTGATTATCAATGGTTAAATCGAGTAATAGTTAAGAATAAGTACCCATTGTTGAGGATTAATGATTTGCTTGATCAGTTACAAGGAGCTGAGGTATTCACAAAGTTAGATTTGAGATCGGGATATTATGAGTTGAAAATACCTAAGGCTGATGTACCAAAGTGTGCATTTAGAACAAGATATAGGCACTTCAAATTTTTGGTGATGCCTTTTGGGTTGATTAATGCCCCAGCAGCTTTTACGGCCTTGATGAATAAGGTATTTTAACCTTATTTAGATCACTTTGTGATTGTGTTTATTAATGAAATTTTGGTGTATTGGAAGGGTAGAGAGGAACATGCAGAACATCTGAGATTGGTTCTACAGATAATGAGGGAGAAATAGTTGTATGCCAAGCTCAGTAAATGTGAATTTTGGCTTGATCAAATAGTATTCTTGGGTCATATTGTATCTGGACAAGGCATACAAGTAGACCCGAAGAAAATAGAAGCAGTGATGAAGTGGGAAGCTCCAAGAAATGTGACTAAGTTCTGGAGTTTCTCAGGATTAGCTGGTTATTACAGAAAGTTTATCGAGGGGTTTTCACTGATCTCAGCCCCTTTAACAAAACTTCTGAGAAAGAATTTGCCTTTTAAATGGAATGATGATTGTCAAAGAAGTTTTGAATAACTGAAACATTAGTTGACTACAGCACCGGTGTTAAATATTCCTTCAAGAACTGGTGGTTATGTAGTATATAGTGATGCTTCACATCAAGGATTAGGATGTGTTGATGCAGTATGGAAAGGTGATAGCCTATGCATCGAGACAATTAAGGTCTCACGAGATGAATTATCCAGTGCATGATTTAGAACTTACTGCTGTAGTATTTTTTCTAAAGATTTGGAGACACTACTTGTACGGTAAAACTTTTCAAGTATTTACTAATCATAAAAGTTTGAAATATCTGTTGAGTCAGAAAGAGTTGAATATGAGACAAAGGTGGTGGATAGAGTTATTAAAAGATTATGGTTGTACAATTAAGTACCATCGTTTCAAAGCTAATATGGTAGCTGATGTATTAAGCAGGAAATCCAATAGCAATGTGTCTTAAGTATAATTATCGAGGTTGCCCAACCTAGTTGAATTAAAAGCATTGAATGTTGAGTTGGAATTACGGCAAGATGAAGCATTGATAGCTATGCTGAAGCTAAGACCAGTATTACATGAGAGAATCAGGAAAGCTCAAGATAAAGATCCCGAGTTAATGAAATTAGTTGAGAAGTTGAAGGTAAATCCGGATTCTGAGTTTGAGATGAGAAATGATACTCTGTGGTTGAAGCAGAGATTATGTGTACCCGATATAGATAATTTGAGAAAGGAAATCCTAAAGGAAGCATATGTAGCAGCTTATGTTATGCATCCTAATACTACCAAGATGTATAATACGCTAAAGCAGCATTTTTGGTGGCCAAGAATGAAAAAGCAAGTGGCTGAACTAAGTGTTTGACTTACTAACAAATCAAAGCAGAGCATGAAGCTCCAGTTGGTAAGCTACAATCATTGCCTATTCTAGAGTGGAAATGGGAGAGAATCACGATGGATTTTATTACGGGCTTACCGAGGACTCCAAGGTAACATGATGCCATATGGTTCATTGTTGATAGATTGACCAAATCGGCTCATTTTTTTCCATTGGGAGAGAATAACTCACTAGATCAGTTAGCTCAGAGATATGTGGATGAAGTACATGGGGTTCTAGTGTCCATTGTGTCAGACAGGGATCCCAAATTTACCTCGAGATTTTGGGGTAATTTACAGACATCTTTGGGTAAAAGGTTAAACTTTAGGACTGCATTTCATTCTCAAACAGATGGGCAGAGTAAGAGGACAATCAAGACTGTTGAGGAAATGCATAGAACATGTGTATTGGAGTTTCAAGGAGCTTAGGATCAGTACATAGCTTTGATTGAATTTGCTTACAACAACCACTACCACAGTAGTATTGGAATGGCACCTTATGAGGCATTGTATGGTAGAAAATGTCGATCACCTCTATATTGGGATGAGGAAGGTTTGAGAATAATAAAAGGCCCTAAATTGATACAAGATACTGCGGATAAGGTGAAACTAATCCGAAGTCGAATAAAAGCAGCACAAGATAGACAGAAGAGTTATGTAGATCAGCACAAAAAGGATATGGAATACATTGTAGGAGACAAAGTATTTCTGAGAGTCTCACTTTGGAGAGGAGTGTTGAGATTTAGCAAGAAGGGCAAATTGAGCCGTATGTACATTGGTCCTTATAAGATCCTTGAAAGGATAGGACAATTGGCGTACAAATTAGCCTTACCGAGTGAAATGTCCCAAATACACAATGTGTTTCATATGAGCATGCTTAGGAGGTATAGATCTGACCCAATGCATGTGTTACCAACTCAAGAGATTGAAGTTGCTAGTAATTTAAGTTATGTAGAGGAGCTGATCAAGATAGTCGGATATCAGACAAAACAATTAAGGAATCGGGTAATTCCATTGGTGAAAGTCCTGTGGAAAAATCACTTGAGTGAGGAAGCAACTTGGGAAACAAAGGAGCACATAAGAAACATCCCCACCTATTTATTGTAGCATTCCATTATCCCATGATTAGGTTTAAAACCTTAGGATTCTATATATGAGAGTTTATTGATAATTTAGAAATATATTTCATGCATCATATGACATACTTATACATATTGACAATCATTAAAATAATTGTACAAGCATTTCATTGACATTTTTAGGTATAAGTAATTTTAATGCGATTAAAATGTGAATTTTGAATTATTTGTTTTGGAAATTAAATTGGTGAGTATTAGAATTAATTTCACATTTTTGGTGACATTTCAAAAATTTCTGAAAATTTGGTGTACTATGGACTAAAAAATGCCAAGTGATAAGATAAATTGATATATAAAAATTTGGATGATTTAACCTATAATTGAGTGACATTTGGCATTAATCCATTTTGTGATAAATAGGCTGGTAAGTTGATGACAAATGGCATAGGTGATTAATGGACAAGTGGTAGCTGTAATACATGACAAGTGACTTAGTTAGTTGGAGACATTTGGTAACACCTATGCTTGATAAGTGTTGAACATGCCATAAGACATATGGCCATTCCATTAGATGACACCTAACACCTTAGGTGTAACATTCAGCAGGAGCAAACTCGGTTCAGCTCATTTCTTGTTCTTTCTTCCCTTACTCACATCACTGAAATACTCTCTTCTTTCACCCCCTGTGTTTGTTTCTGTTCTATCCAATTACTGCGCAAATAATGTTGGGTCCTAATTTTTCTTAGGATTTATTTTATTAAATTATCAAGCATGAAAATAAGTTAGAATTCATGAATTATAAAATTTTTGGAGTTTAATATGGTATATTATGAATTTAATATGTTTACATGAATTAGAAAGAAAGAATTAAAATTAAGTGGAGGAGTTAGTAGGAATTGGATTTAATAAGGAAGGGTAAAATTGGAAAGTTAAAAAAATTTGTCTTAAATTAATAAGACAAAGAAGAGAAGAAAGAGTTGTTAGAGTTAAGAAATAAAAAAAGTGAGAGTCGTGGAAGAGACTAGAAGGAGAGAAGGAGAAAGAAAGAGAAGAAGAAGGAAAGAAAGAAAAAAGGAGAAAGAAGAAGAAGGAAAAGTTCATGTGAGTTTTTAGGTATTCTTTACCTACTCTTTTTGTTTTGATAGATGAAGGAAGTAAAGAAAATAGGTTTTATGTGATGAAAATGAAGAAAGAGAAGGAAGAGGAATAAGAGAACTATGTTCTTAGATTTCTTTTATGAACTTAAGTAGATCTTAGTTCTTTTAGTGAGATAAATCAAGAATAGATCAAGCTTAAGCTCATTCATGGATATTTAGGTTTAAGAAAAGCTTTATTAGTGTGTGTTGATTAAATGAAAATATATATGTTTGAGGGGAATCAAGCTAGTCGAAGTCAAGAGCAAGGAGAAGAGCAAGTTTGATCTTAGAAGTATCAAGTAAAATAGGTAGGTAATATGTTTATAGTTTTATGATGATGAGCAAAAATATTTGTGTGTATGAATGCTATATATGTTGTCTTGATTCATTGTGAATTTGGGAAAAACATTCTCTGAATTTATATCAGGTTTGTTTGTATATTTGTGTTGTTTTATGCTAAGGAAAAACAGAAACTTAAGAAGCATGGAAAATATGATTATGATATGTATGCATCTGAAATCTGTTATGTAGGTAAGAGAGATACCATTTTGTTCGTCACATGCACGACGACTTAAAGCCCTCTCCCAGCTGCCTGCTTGTGGCAGATGAGCTTTGAAAAATGGACTCATTTGTATGGTGTAAACTTTAATTTTGCCATTTCGTTCTATGGGATTCTCTCGAGCCATTTTGTTTATACATTGCATCCTGAATTGTTGGATATGGAAGATGATTGAATGATATTTTGCAATGATTGAATGAAAAATATGAGCGGAATTGTGTGGTAATGTGTTCAGATATATGTCAAAGTCTTAAAATTTTAATGTGATATGCTAAGTTTAACATGTGGTTTATAAATATGTGATATATATATGTATACTTGAATATGTGTGGTTCGTTATTGCTGGGTATAAATGTATTAGCCACTAAGCTTCCTAGCTCACCCCACTATTTTTCTACTCCTTAGGTGAAGAAAAATCAAAACAGTATTAACTTGCAAAATTCGGCAGACTTCAAGGATTTTTATCATTTGTAACTTAACTAGGTAGGTCAGAAACTTTTAGCACTTATAATCATTTCAGGCATGAGCATCCATGAATATGTTTTGCATTTTGCTACTGATGTGGTTTTTAGGATTTGTAATATGGAGTTATACAAAAACTCTACTTATTGAAAGTTGATAGAAAAAGTTGCAGAGATTCTCATATGTACGTGTAAAATGTTATGTTTTGTCAAATGTTAATGTGGTTGGAAGTGAAATTTTTGTTGCGTGATGGCTTTTGGGGTGGATTTTCTTTAAGTAAAATTGTTTATATGGAAGTTTTATGTATGGAATTGAAAGTTGGATTCGGGTCTTATGGTTGTAGTTACTGGTTTTACATATATATAGATGTTGATAGCAGATTAATGAAAATAGAGAATAAGGGTTAAAATGTAGTCTAAAAATTCAAGGTGTAAACTGCACTGATCTAGGCAAAATTAGACAAAAGTGTCTTCATGAAATTTGTAGATCTATTTCTTATCTTTCTAACGACATAAAGTTTGTAATTTTTGGATTTCTGGGTTGAAAGTTTTGATGGTTTAAAGGGAGGGAGAGCTACTGGAAAGTCGTGACTCTCTTCTTTATTTTTTTCTCCCTCACACCCGTGCATGTTTCACTCACGCCTGTGACTTCTTTGTTCTTCCCTCATGCCCATAAATAAACCCTCACCCTTATGACCCTTTTATTTTCCTCTCATGCCCGTGCATAAACTCTCAACCCTATGATACACCTCCCATTTTCACAGTTGTGACAATTTCATGTCACAGCCGTGACATCCCTCCCCATTGTCACAGTTGTGACAATTTCATATCACAGCCGTGACCACGACTGTGACATTAAATGTCATGGCCGTGACACTTCTATGAAAAATTCATGGTTGTGACATTTTTATGTCATGGCTGTGACAATTACAAATGTTAGACAAAAATATTTTATTGGTTAAGTTCTAAGTGATTATATGTGTTATCAGACCCCCATTTAATTTATTTTCATTTCTAAAATTATTTTATGACATTTGATAATTAATTGTTTATTTCATAAAAGTACCATCATGAAGTTCCTTTAGCTAAATTTTAATTTAATTATTATTTCATTAAATCCCTATTATGGTGAGTAGTCGCCATGAAATCCGAATCGAGATCTGGGCCTAACAAATAACCCATGTTTTACCCTCACAAAGTAAAGTAAAGAATCAGGAAAATAGTTGCCTTCTTGATCTAGCTGAAATCCATCTAAGTCTCACCTTGAATGTGTGATGAATTCTGCTTGCTTGGAGAGCTAAATGAGTTTGATCTTTTGAGCTGGAATTAAAGTTAAATATGTAAGTAAATGATTAGTGTTTATGGCATGTCATGATAGAGAATTGATGAACATGAATTAGGATGAATTACTTATGATGTTAATGATTGAGAGTTTTTACTAAACATGCATCTAAATTTTGGTCATATCTTGATCTGTGGATATCCAAATTAGATGTATTTTGATCTAGATTAAATTGGAAATATATGGCTACAATTTTCATGAAGAAGTCGAATTTGAATTCTATCACTAAAGGTTTTTAGATTTAGCTTGAAGTTGAGTTCTGGCATAGGCTGCAGCACTACCCTTGACAAAAATCATGTCCTATTTTTATCAAATAAAATTTATTTATTTAGGCAAAATCAGACAAAGTTATCTTCAAAGATGTAGCTTATTCCCTTAGCTTTCTATTGGCATAAATTTTGCAATTTTTGGATATCATAATTGAGAGATATGAGTTTTACAAGTTTGAGTGCACTAATCCTTCAATCATGCACTAGCCAAAATTTCGAATGTCCACAGTCTATAGTATTTTAGCATAACTCATGGAATACTAAACCAAATTGAATAATTTTTGTTGTGTTTGAAACTTAAGACATATAGGAACATTTTATGAGGAGAACTTATTGTTTAAAAACGTCATTTGATGTGCCAAAATAGCCATACAAAGCTTACCTGAAATCTGTCTGAGAAAATTTGGAGAAAAGTGCAGGAAAAGGATTGTGGGCAGTGTTTGTTTTTCATGGAAATGTTTTGATTATGTAATAGTTGAACAAACCAATGCTAGGGTATTTCCATATGAGGTATTAAGGTTTAAGCTAGCTTAACTAAATTTAGATGATGTTAAATGAAAGGACTAAAGTGAGTAAAGTGTATTATGGATTAAAGAATGATTGGAAGGTGTTGTAAAGTGATTATAAAGTGTAATAAAGAAACATACCCGAGTATTTGTCATTGACCATGCATAATACATGACACATACATAAATGTACTTATGACTGATTATTCATATGAAAATGCACATGAGTGACATATAAATGTATGTGATTACATATAGAGGAGCACATTGAGCAACCGCTTCCAAACATTGCTGGGACTTCAAGGCAATAAGCAAAAAGGAGCACTTGTGAGTAACCTAAGATGGCTCACCTTGATTGTTTTTTTAATTTTGAATTGAATTGATATGTGATGTTTTGTACTGAATTCCAGACATAAAAAAGTCCGAGGTGTTTGATGCATGAATAACATATTGGAAGTGTTTCTTGAATGTGAATGTGAATTGATATGTGATGTTGTGTACTGAATTTCGAACATAAAATGTTCGAGGCATTTGATGCATGAATAACGCATTGGAAATGTTCCTTGAAAATGAATGTGATTGACTATGTGTTCTCAACTTATATGTTGAATACCGGACCAAGCCCAATGACCAATATGAATGAGAAAGTAAATGCAAATACAATGGATTGAATATGATGTTTGAAAATGTGATATGCATTTATTCCATGAATGCATGAAATATAAAGGCAGTTATGACCGGAGTCGCTAGTGAAAAGGAGCTTAAAGCTCAAACATTCGTGGTAAGAGCCTATGGCTCAATTTGTATGATAGAGCCTGGTATCCACAAAAAATACGGGACAGTATGATAAAGCTTGATATTCACAATAGATACGGGACAGTGAAAAAGGCACTAGGTTACAACAAAGTAATAAATGAATTCGAGTCAAATTGTTGGGCTCCAATTTCGGAGTCTAACTCCTATTCAGAACATATATATCCTAACTCAACATTTAATCGAAAATCTCATAAGGCATTAACATCATACTCTTTAATACATTTAAGACAACTAAATTTCATCAATCACTACAACCTTACCTTTCCTTAAATCATAAATACAAGAGTTTACAAAGCCGTAAAGGCATTTCTAACCCCAATACATTCATCTCTCAATATCCCGAAATACATAACATACTGAAACTTAGTATAGTAC
>JANZXP010053081.1:0-11484 GCA_027576715.1 Erythroxylum flavicans | reverse complement strand
GGTACAGACTATGGTCGTCGGTGAATTTAGCTACGGCCGAATCACCGACGTTTTCTGCCGTCGGTAATTTTGTTTACTGACGGTATATTGGTTTTTTCCGTCGGTAAATTCCGTCTGTAATTTACTATTTTCTTGTAGTGAATCTTAATTATAGGATATTAAATAATGCATTAATTTTTTGGATATATTAGAACAAGAATAAAACACATAATTGAATTGCAATAAACCAATCAATAAAATTGCATTAAATAAAAGATCAAATCATATTGTTATACAAAGTAGGGTTCATCACAGCTAGGTACTAAACAAGTTTAGTTCCTATCTATAAAAAACAAAACCCAAGGTAAATATACAGAAAAACTAATAGAAAACAAAGAATTCATAATTCTAAATCTCCCTTTTCTTTTGTTAGCTCTTCTTGCAAAATTGGATTGGATGTTGTTATCTATAAAATCTTTTAGCATATTCTTCATGTTTTTCTCGTCCTTTGATCAAAACACCTCTCTATATTCCTTATGACTTAAAATCTCTTAAAATTTTGGCTCTCCTTTGTTTGCCTCCTTTCATATCCTTTTATAGTAAAAAATAGGGCTTCTCAGTTATACACGGTCAACTTATATGGTCGTGTAGGTAATCGCGTATCTCTAAAAACACCTGAATTTGTGATTTCACATAAACATTGAGACTTACATGGGCAACATACAAGGTTGTTTATGTCACAGACACGGGTATGTAACTTCACACAACCAGAGCCAAAATCTCCACACGTTTACAGTGATAAGAGACTTACACAGTCACTGTACATGGTTATGTAGGTCTTAGTTGCTTTAAATCTTCATTCTATGTCATGATTTCATCTGAATTCTTCTTCTTTTGTTCTAAGAAGGCAATTATCACTTATAAATGCACTTAAAGCGAATTAATAACGAAAAATATTATAAAACTATTAAATAACAATGAAAACAAATTAAATATAGGTATATAAATATAGTCAAATAAGCATTTATTAGGGCTCAAAACTGAGAGGCTAGCATATAGCTTAGCTCAAAAAGCTTTAAAAGCCCAACCTTTCAAGTAAAAAATTGTCATTTTATGAAGTTTACTTAAAAAACTTCATTTTAAGTGGCTTACTCAGGTTGCCATAACTATACAGATCTATATATTAATCCAGTTTTAAAACAAAAGACTAATTATCCTATATCTAAAAGTTTTAACATTCTCCCAGTTAGGTAAAATTAATTAAGATTTAATAATTTCTTTGAAAATTTGAAAATGGATGCACTAATTCAAATTAAAATTTTAATAAGTTCATGTACAACTTCAAGAATATAATTCAATGAACTATCCATAATGAATTATAGTAGTCAATATTCCATAATCAATATAAAACTTCCTATAACCATAAACACAACTCACAAGTGTTATATGGTTTGCTTGTATGACCCATAAAATTATAAACCATATAACCTCATTATTCTAGTCTCATACTGAGACCTTAATCTCAAAAAGGACCTATTATCTCTAAAGGAGACCATTAACCTCATACTAATCATAATGATCAATCATGGAATAAACAATTTATTTTTATAAAGAAGTCAATAACACATATTAAGATAGAAAGAATCATATGTGTATATATAATATAATAATGTGCATGTTTTTCAAACATCAAGGTGTAATAAAAAAGTATAAAATTTACAACTTTGTTAATCTCAAGTGCCAAAAAATGTAATATAAAAGTCATAAACTCCCACTACATTAAAGTACCATAAGAAAACATAATATACATATGCCCTATTTCTCAAATATAGTTAGTAGATCGACTAACATATTTATGGTGACAATGTAATTATAAAATACATTAGCATGATCAACCTATACTCAAAACTTAAAAACTTAAGATTAATATACTTGATACCCCCAGTGTTTTTTATATTCTTAACAAAGATAACAATTATATAATCTAAATTAGCAAACCTAAGCCCTTTAACAAAATTCTTCAACCATTTAAAATGTGCTCTTACCTTAAAATAAGATATAATCTCAACTTATATGAGTGAAGTCGCTATAACAAATTTATTAGAGATCGTCTACAATACTACCTCTAACTAACATGAAAATGTATTAAGTGGTACACTTTTTGTCTTAAGAACATCGATTAAAGTTAGCATCAATACAATGAATGCTCTTCATATTGTCTATATACCTATCAAATAACATATAGTGTATATTCTTATGCATATAGTACTACAGTTTCTTCACTATAACTAAGTGCTTATGAATGAGATTTTCTAAATAATAGCCAAAGACACTAAGTGCTAAGTCAATGACAGGTATATTGAAAATATTTTAATGCATCAAACTCCTACTTAAGCTATTATAAGGGATATAACTCATCCTCACATTCTCCACCTCATTATAAGCAAATTGATCCTTACTCAACTTATCACCTTTGAATTGATGATATATTAAGTTTATAGTCTTTCAAGTTGAACCTATTTATTATTATGCTAACATAAGCCTTAAGAGCTAGGCTAAAATCTCTTTAATCTATTTTTGTAGATCTTCACTATAAAAACCAAAGTTCCTCACAAAGATCTTTCATATCAAAGTTCTTCAAAAGTTTTTGTCACATTCTAAAATAAGATGAAGTGATTAATAGTAAGCAATACATCATCCATAAACTAGACCATAAAATTAAACTTGTTCCTATTGAACTTGGAGGATTTAAAAACTAGTTTTTTTCTTTTTAAAATCCAAAATTTTGATTGCCACATAGAATTTCAAGTACCATTATTATAATGCCTGTTTCAACTTCCTCAACCTATAAACTTGGTGCATATTTCTATTCACCTTAAAACATATGAGTTGTTGCAATATGTAACTGCCTTAATAGATAACTATTTAATAAGATTTTCTTAAGATCTATTTTACCAAAGCTCAATATCAAAGCGACCTACTAAATTCCTAATGATTCATAATAAGTCCTTAGTTCTGATTGTGAGAAAGTCTCAGTACACTTCATATTTCTAGTTGTACCTATTATCAATAAATCTTAATTTGAACCTTTCAAACCTTCCTTTAGCATCTGTTTTAGTTTTAAACACCCACTTACAACTAATGGGTTAAAAATTTTTTGTAATTTTAACCAATTCTCAGACAGCATTATTATCTACGGACTCTATCTTCTCCTCTATAGTCGCCAACTATTTATCGACATGACCACTCCTTATTACTTGATTATAGGTAAGAGGATTTATAATCTCCTTAAAAACATAATTTTTCTCACCTATATAAACAATATAATCATCAAAGGGTTCAAGTTACATATCTCTTTGTGAATGTCTCAATGATGATAAATGATTAATTTAAGTATCCACTATAGCCTACTCAACACCTTTTATATCATCTCTAACATTAAAAGTTAAAAATACATCTAAGTCATCCCTATGTACCTCTAAAGTTACCTTAATAAATCTTGTATGAATAATAATAATATGTACTATTATTAACTCAAGCTCCTCAACTACTTGAATTCTCAATGAAACATCTCCTATATCATTCTCCAAAATTTTAATATTCAATGCCTCTACAATTCTAGTACTAAAACTATTAAAACTTATAGCTTTTGGACCATAAGCATAACCTATGAAGAGTCTAAAAGCTCATCCTAGGATCCTTCTTCTTATCTAGTGAGTTATAAATCTTTATCACGGTTGGAAAACTATAAACCCTTAAATAGTTTGAATTAGGCTTCCTATTTGTCCACATTTTAAAAGTAGTTTTTAGAATAACTTACTAGGAACATGAATCAAGATATAGAGTGATCTCTTTGGTTCCTTACATATAGATATTTAAGAATTTTTTATATTTCCATCATACTCATTGCCATTTTCTTTAGTGTAGGATTGCACCTTTTTGCTGCTACTTCATTTGCTCAAGTGTACCAAATGTGTTGTATTATGTAACTATGATACAAACCTCTGGGAACTTAGTAAAATGAATTTTTCTTAACCATAAATTTTCATGCCTACCACAGTACTATCCACTATAGTCTAAACCAAAAACCCTTCTTAGTTTTACTTTAACTATTTTAAACTTATTTAAGGATTCAGTATAACTTATGAGGTATAGATAAGAATATGACGAGTAGTTGGCAATAAAAGTGATATGCAACTTCTTTTCGTAAATGGTAGGGTTCAAAGGTTTATTAATATCTATTTGAATTATCTTCAAAATGTTACTAGTCTTAACGGAACCTTTCTTCATACTCTTAGTGAGTTTACCTTTAATACAATCTATGTAGGTAGTGTCAACATTGTTATACACCAAATTAAGGGGAGTTTCATCCTTAATCAATATGTCAACCATTTACTTTGAAATATCACCAAGCCTTTTATTTCATAAGGTGAATGAGTTCTCCTTGGTTAAACTCTTCTTAGTTCCTTCTTTTTTAATATTCATAATCAATTTATAATGATTTTTTATATGAAACAATAAGGATCATCATTTAATAAGCATTCACCAATCACTATGGAACTAAAGGACAATAAAACCCTTTTATATTGAAAACCAAAGTGTATCCAACATCTAAATTGCAACTCCATATCTCTGAAGTACTATACGTTTACTTGTTTCCATTTCATATGAACATATTTACTTCTCATTCACTTAAGCTCCTTTTATTTGTTATTTCTTGTATTTATTAGAAATATGAATCTAGTAACCAATATCTGACCACCAATTATTTGGTTTTGCATCTATTAAAGATGAATCAAAGAAAACTAAAAACCTTAAAGTTACCTATTCTGCTTTCCTTTTTCTTCAGTTCCTCTCTAAATGTCTCATATTATCATAATAATTCTTTTTTTTTACTCCACTAGATGGCCCATTGTCTTTGTCATTACTTCTTCTTACCCTTGTTCTTCATTCACTTCTTATTTTGATTCTCAAAATTCCATTTGGTTTTAGAGGATTTAGCCACCAAATTCATAATATAACTATTATTGTGCTTTATCTTTCTCCTTTATTAAACATGGATTGAGATTAATTCATTCATCTTGCATACCTCCTTCTTGGAATTATAAACAATTTTTAAGGAAACAAATTCATATGGTAAAAAATTCAACACATAATGAATTAAGAAAGAAATTGATATTGAGACTTGAAACCTAATCGGCCTATTGGTTATATTTTGCATCTTCATAATTTAATTTTTAATCATATAAGCTCTATCACTCCTCAAAGAAATTAACCTATACATAAGTTTATTTGCCTTATCTTTTTCACATTCAATAATTGTCTCCTTCAAGGATTCCATAAATCTCATAACATTGTTTTCAATCAATATACTACCTTTAAAGATTGGTGAAATCTACTTCTCCATCACCATTATGCTTAGCCTATCCACTCTTTCCTACTTTTGAAGTGAAACTACAACTCTACAATGGTCTTTTATCTCATAAATACGGGCTCATCCTAAACAAGAGTTATATTTAAATCTGCCAAACCTAGGCTAATTCTACATCACCCTTTTAATAATCAAAGTCACTCCTAACTAAGTTGTTCTTTCAAAAAATTTAATTGTTCATAACTACTTGACTCACTAGATTAATATGGGATTGCTATATTTTTGGTCCTCCTACTATAATCAACGTCCTAATTCAGTTAAGTTCTCCAATGTTATTGACTTTCATAATTAATTCCTTTTCATTTATTATATTAACAAAAATATAAACATGCTATGTAATATTAGAATGATGATGATATGGCATAAGAAATATGCCATGTCAACATATGGGAATAGATCTTTTGTTCCTAAAGATTTGTTCCCTCTATTCCCTTTTGATTTCAACTATCCAATTTATTACATTGAAGGGTTAAGATTAAAGAGGAACTGGGTTTTTGGGAACAGAAGACTTGTTCCCTTCAACATATAGATACACATAAGGTGTTGTGGGTCCCATAAATTTCACATGAACGATTTGTCTTCCACTGATGCTACATCATCATTTTAAACAATTTATTTACAGGGCCACGTGTACTATTAATAAATCCTCCTACTTTAGTTTGAAGGACTTGACTAGAAAATTATTAATACTAGGAGGATTTAATTGATAAAATTATTTTAGTTATTTATCCTTATTGTTTTAGATGATTCCAAATATTATAATCATGGCTAAAATAATAATGAGTACTAATCAATCATAAAATGAAAATTTATTGCTATATTGGTGCTATAAATTATTCGTTAACTTATCACAATTATTTATACATCTTTATTAATTCATTTGGCATTCTTCACACACATTATTAGGTTTATGTAGTATAGTGATTAATAGATTAATTATGGCAAAAGTAGATTTATTCCCTCAAAAGCAATATTGGATTGTAAAAAAATTACTGATGAACTTAGTTATTTGAATGTAAGATAATAATGTGATTATATCCCTTTAGATTGATTTCTATAATGGTGGATCCAATGTTAAAATATAAAACACTAATTCATATTCAAACCTCATATTTCCCAATAACATTTTTTAATTATATGTATTTAATAACATCTATAGGTTTATGATCATTTTATATGTATAGTTTATACCCATCAATATAACATTATAATTCTACTATATGTGGTTGATTAATAATTATTATTTTATATATACATCTGATATTTTAAATTATACAAAATGATAAGGATTGGTAAATTGATTGATCTTGACAATTTCTGAATTATGACGTCCTACTATTAACAATTACCTAATCAAGTCTTTCAAACTAAATTAAAAGGATGTATTAATAGTGCACATGGCATTATGGTCTCATACTATCTCATATTATTAAATAAATTTAAAATGCTAATATGACATCTAAATAGAAGATATATCAACATTATGATGACTTAAAATGTTCTTATGACATTTATAGACCCACAATATTACATGTGTCATTATATGCTTACATGATATGCTAACATGTCTCATATGTGTGTGCCACATCATGATGTTGCATACTGTGTTTGCATTTTAGTAATAGGATTAATAGAAAGGACTTAATTAGGAAAATCGTTAAGGTTAGAAGTCTTCATTAAAAAAAAATTAGTGTGAATACTCCATTAGAAAGTCGGAGTATAGTAGGAGGAGGAAAAAAAATATCACAGTTATGATTAACAAATAAGGCACTTTTCATAAGAGACCAAAAAAATTCAAAATTAACATTGTAAATTCTTCTTTTAATATAATTAATAGTAAAAATAAGAGTTTCAATAGATATAAGTAAGAAACGATATTACAAACTATTTTCCTCTTTGAGAAGACAACAACTTATAAATAAAAAATATAACACTCATTGATTATAAAAGTCTAGTGTGATGGTATAATAAAAAATTCACACAGGTAACAATACCATGTTAAAAGATAAAAAAGTTTGGAAGTTGATTAAATTCACTCAACTAGCTAAAATTATAAAAAATTATGCGGAAATAAAATTTAGAAGTGCCCCTTTTTGATTGACTGTTTGATTATTCGGAAAATGGTCAATTGGACACATTTTTAAAGGTTATTAAGGGTTGGAAATCTTAGTAACTTCTGGTTTAAGGTTGTGAGAAAATGTCTAAAATTTCTCAAACATGAAAAACACATAGCAAAAAGGCCACTAACCACAAAAAAATCACAAAATACATCCAAAAAATGAAAAAAAAACTTATGATTTAATCAATAACGATTCATAAAATTGGTTAACAAAATACGTTGTTATGGTTGTTAACCAATCTCATAACTTATTCACAAGAAATAATAAATAATTCTAGGGCTTCACAAAAATAGAATTTGGAAAGTTCTACAAAATCAAAAGATCTTCAATATAAGCTTTACAAATATGAATATTTAATCTGCTCAAACAATTTAGCACTATAAAACATTTTGCAATCTAATAGGATGCGACAAAGTGAAAATTAAATATCAAGAATAAGTGATATATAATCTTTGATGTAATTATATGCACCTTAGTAATTAGTACTAGAATACTAGAAGGAAGAATACCTAGATTAAAAAATATTTCATTTTTTAGAATGTTGGTAGAATGGTCTTTGAGAGTATCTATAAAAATAGAGAAAAATAGCGTATGCTATTCTCTTACTTCTCCTACTAATTTAAGTTAAATTGTAAATGACGTAAATCTATTTCTTTATACATTGATTATAAAAGGTTATGCAAGATAGACAAGGATAATTAGTCAAAAGGTTGTAAGCCTTATCTTTATGGTGCCATAATAGCCGTACATAATAATCATACCATATTCACTAAACTTAATAAGAAGATCATGCTCATAAAAGGATCAAAAATATAATTAAGGGTCTATATATGCTTATTTGACCAGGTCATAAAACAAAAAGTTAATTTAATATAGTTCATATAGAAAAATTCTATCATGTATATCACATTTCTATAAATATTTCATTTCTAGAAGATCTAATACTTTTGGCTAATTATAAATATATAGAGATGCTGTATAAGTATTTTCTAAAATAAATATAAAATTTTTTAATTTAAAATATAAAATATTAATGATTTTTTGTTAGGTTTTCCATGATTAGATACAAAGTTTTTTAAGGAGTTATTTTTCTACCTAAATCACCTATAATTTCTCACTACAACAAAAAATGTTTTAGGCAATAACATGTTTGCAACAGTTTAAAAATGTGTTGCTAAAAATTAATATAATGCAACAGTCTTTAAAGTGTTGCCTTTAATAATATTAAAAGCATCAAAAATAATAATTTGTTGCTACATATAAGAAAAGGCAACAAAATTTAAAAAAAGTTGCAATGAAATTTTAAAATGCAAAATTTGGAGTTGTTGCTATAGTTCTAGGGATATTATATTATATCATCTAAGCATGAAACTAATTAACATTATGTTACATAAATACGTTTTCAAGTGGAATAAAAGAAATGAGAGGCTCAATGTAGGCAGTTGATAAGTGTGAATTGCATCAAGTTTTAGGGCTTAGTTTGTTATGTATTAAGTGTCAATTTGAATATTTAGTATGTGTTTAAGTTAAAATTATGTTAGTTTGTGTATTTAAGTATTTTTATGGGTTAGTATATGTTTTTGAGCTTAAATATTATGTTTTTGAGATTCCTTGATGTGTTTGTTAGTATTTTAAGGTCAACATCAAAGAACAGAGAAGTTTTGGAGATTATCGGGTTGAAACAACGACCCACAATCATAGCACAATAGGCCACTATCGTGACAGAAACGTGAGAAATGTTTAATGCAGGCCACGATCGTGGCATATAGGGCCACAATCGTGGCCTGAGTCGGGGAGACAAGAAAATAAGAGAAAATGTCAAGTTTTGAGAGATTTTTGGAACTTTTTGACTCTGAAAAACCCTAGGGCTATTTAAGACATAAAATGTATTTAAAGAACAAGAAGAACATAAGAGAGGGAGCTTTTGCATCAGTCACAATTTTGAAACCCTAGAGAGCTTTATCAAGAGATTGATAAAGAAATGAAGGAAGAGAGACGTGGAGAAGAAGCCTATGCAAAGTACTTCTCGGAACAAGAGATTTCCCGCTGTTGCTGCCTCCATCATGCAGTCCAAGTCTATTTCTGGTTGAGTTTCAATTTTATGATTGTATAGAATTTGAGATAGCTGTAGATGATAGATTTGTTGAATGTTGAGGATTTGTCCAAACTCACCTTCAGGATATTTTGTCTTTGATATTAATGAAATTTGATTGTTGCATTTTTATTGGATTTAGTGTGATTTCAATTCTACTCTTACATAATTTGGTAATAAATTGAGGGGGTGAACCAAGTGAAAAATTATTAAATTGGGCTAACGAGAGTTAGATAATTTAATAGAACAAGAATTAAATCAAATCAGTAAATTTGTATAAAGAGAGATCTTGCATAGGTTTTTAGTAGTTTATTGGAAAATTTCAGATCTATTTTAGGTTTTGCATAAATTATGAATCAAGAGATTACAATTCCCATAATCTTATTAGGGTTTATAAATTAGGGTCAATGGTTATATCTCGAGAGAGAGTAATCAACCCTAAGACCGTCTAGAATTGGTAATCCAGCAAATTCATAATCAGATAGGTTTTCATTCAAGTCAGATAAAATTTCCCTTTCTCTCAATTGGTAGTTCTGAGGTTGATTCTTGATTAGGTATTGCAATTGCTATCTTGTTTATATTTTCGAATTTGATTCTTGGAATTGATTGTGTGATTGAAATAATTTCTTGTTTTGGTTTTGCTCATTTTGAGTTATTGCGAATTGTTTTCGACTTTAGATTTTAGGATTAGATTAACCCTCCTCGTGGGATCAACACTTTAGGTACTACACAAATGACCCATGCGTTTGCAAAATATCGAGGTTAAATTATTAAAGTTTTTCATATCGGAAACCTGTGATCAACAATGACCAAGCGAGTCGATGAACATACAACCCAGGCTAGATTACCACCATCTCTAGTTTCCTTGCAATTCTGACTCTAGCTTTTCTAGCAGCCTACCTTCATCCATAGATATCGGCTGCACCTTTGAGCTCCCCATGTAAAGCCCACAAAACTAAAACTAAACCAAACCCAAAGCCCAACCCATATTTTATTAAACACCTATAAAAATTTCAGCAGCTGGAAAGATGGTAGTAACCAACGAAACCACCATCTTCTTCATCTTTTCTCTTCATCTTCAACTTCTTCATCTTTTCTCTTCATCTTCCTCTTTCCAATTTCAAACTTTCTTGATATATTCCATTAGAAGTGTAAATTGGTTGTTAGTCAAAGCAGCAGTCATTTTTAGCTATTGCCTAACTTTGTCAGCCAAACTTTGTCAAGGTAGCAGTCATTTTTGGCTACTGCCTAACTTTGTCAGCCAAACTTTATCAAAGTTTGGCTGCCTAACCTTGACATTTGAGGAGATTGGAGGCCTATATAAGGCCTTCTCCATTCAATAGCAAGATATAACATAAAAAATATCAAGGATTAAAACTTGGATAGAAAAGCTTTAGTGAGAGAAATTTGAGGGTAATTTTCTGGAGTTGTGAGTGTTGTATAATTTCTCCCTTCAATAAAAGATCTACAGTAGATCCAAAGACATAGGCAAATTTGGTAAAACTCCGTTATCAAATTTGTGTGTTATTCTTTTTCTTTTATTTTTCTTTCCAACTAATCTGGTTTTTATGGAAATTGAATAATTTCCCAACAACTGGTATTAGAGCTTTTTGTTGGTAAATTCTGTCAGTTTTTTCTGTAAGGTCATTATTCACATTAATAGTGAATTTCGTGAATAGTGAAATTTTGTCGATAGTTCCAGTTTGTCGACAAAAGTTTTCTAGTACATTTTGGCTCATAGGAATAATCAGAAACGATCAAGAGGAAGTCAGATTCTAGTGGGACCTAAAGAAAGTTGGAATATGGATTTTTTAGGAAGTTTCCTCTCAATAATATGGATGAAGACTCGAATGACATGATCT
>JANZXP010052981.1:0-11488 GCA_027576715.1 Erythroxylum flavicans | reverse complement strand
ACAGAGCAGACTGCATTGTTATTAGTACAGGTCTGATGGTGGAGATGGAATCACATAAACTTTTGCTTGCCCCCATTATGGATGTTGAGATTAAAAGGGCTATGTTTGACATAGACAATGACAAAGCCCCAAGGTCAGATGGCTATACATCAGCATTTTTCAAAAAACACTGGAATATTGTTAGACTCGATGTCATGTTAGCAATTAAGGAATTCTTCAATTCGGGTAGGATGCTCAAACAAATCAACCACACCATCATCTCCCTCATTTCGAAGAAAAAGATGGATCTGAAAGTTTCAGACTTTAGACCAATTGCTTGCTTGAATGTGGTGTATAAGGTGATTACAAAAATCCTGTCCGAACGCATGGCCTTGGTTGTAGGGAAACTCGTTAATTCAACACAAGCAACATTTGTACCAAGGAGGAGTATGCCAGATAATGTCTTTCATACGTAGGAACTTGTTCGAGGATATTCTAGGAAGCGGATATCCCCAAGATGCATGCTTAAAATAGATACAACAAAAGCCTATCATACGGTCTCTTGGGAATTTCTTGAAGACAAGATGAAACGTTTGGGTTTCCTTACTACATTTATCCGATGGGTTACGGAATGTGTAACAACGGCTTCTTAGTCGATCTCTATCAATGGCACATTACATGGGATGTTCAAAGGTAGGAGGGGATTGCAGTACGACGATCTCATGTCACTTACCCTCTTCCTCCTTTTCCTTGAGTATTTTTCTCGATTGTTTGAAGTAAGGACAGCTAACTATCCTTTTCATTTCCATCCGCAATGTCAAAAGCTTGAAATTACACATTTTGCATTTGGGGATGATCTTATGCTCTTCTCTAGAGGTGATTATGAATCTATTCATATACTATTGGAGGCCTTGAGGGAATTGAAAGAAGCAGCAGGGCTACGGGTCAACCCTACAAAGTCTAAATGTGTATCTAGCTGGAGTCTTCGGAAGGGATAGAGAAGACATTTTGCAAATGGTTGAGTATCCAACAGGTGAATTTCCAGTTCGATATTTGGGAGTAACTTTGGCACCTTTAAAGGTATCGGTGGCCCAATTCTCAGTTTTGCTTGAATCTATTGAAGCCTTCATTAATGAATGGAATGGAAAGATTGGGAACCTCATTCATGAGACTCGCCCTTAATGAAGAAACTAGCCCAAATTCGAAATACCTTGGTAGAGAAACTAGGAAGCTGTAGGGAGGTAAAAAAGAAGTTATAGAAATTTTGCATTAATGGAGATTTTTCTGCACAGAAACTTTGTGAGCTTCTACAGGTTAAATATGCTAGAAGACCATGGATTTCTTTCATTTGGAAACAATATATACCTCTAAAATTCTCCTTCATAGCATGGCTTAGTTTCTGCCATAGACTCCCAACAAAGGTCAACTTAACCTTCTTGGAGATTGATCGTACCTGCAGTTTGTGTAATGTTGAACTGGAATCTGTTGATCATCTTTTCTTTAAGTGTACTTTTACAGGTGAATCTAGAGAGCAATTCAGGGTTGGTTGGGTTTGACCCCTTCCATGTCCACGTTACTTAGTGCCCTCAAGTGGATTTGGAAGGACTATACTGGAGCACGTTTAAGAAGCAAAGCAGCACGATTGGCACTTATTTGTACTATGTATATGATTTAGAAGACTAGGAATGCTATCCAACTAAATTTTGCTTCTTTCACGAGCTTTGATGTAGTTTTTAACATTAAAACTATTATGTATAAGATCTTGTATAGACTGTATCCCACTGCATTAATTACTTTTTGATTTTTTGAGCTTGATACTTTATATGTATCTTTGTGGATTGGGTTATAGATAGTGGTCGGGGTATGCATCATAGACCGTGTACATTTTTGTCTTTTTGATTCAATATATTTACATTTTATCAAAAAAAAGAGCTATCAGTAAGTGGGCAGGCATGAGTTCTTTCACCCTAGGTGAAATTCATCCTAGATACTGCACACTAATCGTTCAACCTTCAATCTTTCTTGCAAATTCTGGGTTCAATCCTTATTCTCTAATGATTTTAGTTGTGGTTCTGGTGGTTAGTACGAAGTTACAGACGTCGCAAATTTAGGGCGCAACTATGCAATCGTTTTTGGTGTGATTTTAGGGAGATTATTGTCTGGTGATTTTTGCTGAGGGTTCGAATACACTCTACTCAGATTACAAATCTTCTTACATTTCTTGGGTTAATTCTTTATTATCTAGTGAGGTAGCTTATGTTTCTAGTTGAGCCCCTTTGGTTGTGATTTAGGGTAGATTGCGAAGTTAGTCAGGATACGATTTTGGATCGATTATTGTCCGGATCTATTGGGGCTTTTATGGCATGGGGAAAAGTTTCAAGACACCGTATAAGTGGAGGGACATAATTGCTGAATGTGTCTTTGGTTTGAAGGTGGTAGGTTTGCCGTTGAGTGAGGCTGTCGAGGAAGATGAACTATAGAATTCTACGACACAAAGTCAACCGATAATGGGGGTTAACATCCAAAATACTAAGAAACCACTAAAGGCAATGCAGATTAGCAATGGAGATAACAAAGTGGCTTCCAGTCGAATGACAGTACTAGGTAAGAAGGTGTGTAATGCGGCTACTGCTGGGGGTTTCTTGAACAAGGGGGTGGGATCCTAAGTACAGGTGGTGTTGATCAGTGTAGGGGAGATGAGAACACATCATCCTCGGATGAGGAACATGCTGAATTGGAGGAGGATGGTAACGACTCCTTCTATTCAAATGAAAGATCGGAGCAGGAAGAGAGTGCTCAGAAGGTGAATGATAAAATGCCTGAACCAGCACGCAAGAAACATACGGCGACTACTACACCTTCTTCAGTAAATGTAGAAAGGGAAGGCAAAGTCCACAAGGTAAATGAAAAAATGCCTGAACCAAAGTGTGTTGCTACACAAGAAGTGCCACCTGAACCTTCCTTTGCGAGTTTATTCAGTAACAATAGGGACTTGAAACAGGGGATGCAGCTGGGATTTCTGGAAATGGATGAAGATTTGATAATGGAGGCCAAAGATGTGATTCATATTGAAGAGGAATGGGGCTTCTGTTTGGTTGGTTGCTTCACAGGAAGGTTCCCTGACATGAAAGCACTGGAAGGGTTGATTTCACAATAGGACGTCCGCGATGTAGAATTCTGCCACATGATAAAGGTTAGATTATATTCTAGTTTGGTACAGAAGATGATAGAACCAGTGTTCTGGCAGGGGAGCCATATATGCTCTATGATAAGACTTTGTTGCTTAAGTGTTTATCCCAGGGATTTGCATTCAACTATGAAGATTTCATGGATGTGCCAATTTGGCTACAAGTTCCCAATGTACCATTGGAACTTTGGAATGAAAGAGGTCTGTCAAAACTAGCTTCTCGGGTGGGGCAACCTATTTGCATGGATCAAATTACAAGTACAAAATCTAGAATTGGGTTTGCCAGAATTTTAGTGGAAGTGACTGTATCAAAGCCACCAATTACTAGATATGTTGTTAAGATGCCAAGAGGAAGCTGCTACACCCAATCGGTAATTTTTGAAACTTTTCCTAGTTATTACTTTTCGTGTAAGAAGTTTGGGCGTAACCCTTTTAAATGCAAAGTTTTAGCCAAGAACAAGAAAAAACATAAGAAAGAGAGTAGGAATGAGGGAGGTGCCTTGAGTACACAAAATGAAGAGTATCAAACTACAGAAGATGGCAACATTAGTAAGGGCTCTTTGGGGGCAGGGTTGAGTGTAATTTCTGAAGAGTAGGAAGAGCCGAATATGTCTGTGCCTAACTAGGGAGAAGGGATAGGTTTGAGTAAAGCTCCAAGGGCTCAGGAGAGGTTAAACAAATGGGTGGATAAGGCTGGAGATAAACCTGCCCAAACCAATTCAAAAGTTCAGGCGGGTGCTACATATACTAAAAAGTTGGGAGAGCAACGCATCTTGCAGGCAAGGCATACTGCTGATCAGGTGACTAGGGAAGAGGAGGTTGCCAATAAGGTACAAAAGGTGACTCAGCCTTGGACAGGCCCCAAAAAACTGGAGAAGGTGAGTGGTAGAAGGTACAGGCCCAAAAGGCTGTAAATAAAGGAAAGACTTCAAGGGCACAGTCCAATAAAACAGTAACTGAAGGGGCAACTGCTCACGAGCAGGTCAGTGCTTCAAAAGCTGATAAAGGTAAGGGGATTTTCTATTTTTGCCAAGAAACTAGGAGGTGAGAGGACCTCCACACATGCGGTATGAAGATGTTGTGTTGGAATGTCTGAGGCCTCAACAAGGCCTCGAGACAAAACAGTGTTTTCAAGCTTATTAGACAACATGATTGTAAACTTGCATGTCTCCTTGAATCCAAATTCTCTATTGATGGTTTGAGATTAATGATGAAAAATAGATTTACCAGTTGAGATTTCTGCCACAATTTTGACTATATTGCAGGAGGTAGAATGTGTGTAGTTTGGAATTTAGCTTTTTTCACTGTCTTGTGGTATATATAGTGGAGCAATATATCCATTACAGGGTTAAATGCTGTGTCACTCAACATACCTTCATAGTGTCCTTTGTTTATGGGCTATACAGTGTAACTAAAAGAAGAGAACTATGGCAACAATTGTTAAGGCTGGGTTCGGATTTAATGTTACTGTGGATTATAATGGGGGACTTCAATTTTGTTTGTGCTATTAGGGAGAGAATTGGTTGTCAAACTCCCTCAACTTATTTGCTCAAAGATTTGCTAGACTTCCGTATTTCACTTGGCCTAGAAGATGCTCCTTTTAAGGGGGAGTTTTTTTACCTAGCATAAGAATCATTTATAGGCAAAATTGGATCGAGTTCTAATTAAATCCAGCTTGGGGCTCTTCAGGTTTTGCTTGTTCAGCATAATTTCTGGATATGTTGCCAAATTTTGACCACTATCTGATAGTGGTGACTTGCAATCAAATAGAACCTAAAGGTAACAAACCCTTTAAATTCTTTAATATGTAGCTTAACCACCCACTCTTTCAAGACATTTTATCCAGATGCTGGGAGAAGCAAGTTGTTGGAACAGATCAATATATTATTTGCATAAAACTGAAGGCACTAAAGTTTCCCCTGACGGCTCTCAATGCAGAAGCTTATGGTCACATTTCTAACAAGGCTAAAAAGGCAACAGAAACCTTTCAGCTTGTGTACAAGGCCTTTCTAAATAGGCCTAAAGGTGCTGAGCTTAAACATGAAGTGAATGTCAAGATGAAACAAGCTGAATTCTTGCTAGATGCAGAGAGGCAATTTTTCCAGCAAAAAGCTAAATGCAAACATCTTCTCGAGGCTGATAAAAGCACAAGGTATTTCCATGCTATAGCTCATCTCATTAAGGAGGATGGCTCTTTGACTACTTCATTAGAAGAGGTGGCAGATTGTGTAATTAGTTTTTATAAAGGGCTACTTGGTACTTCAACTTTTGTAAATAGTTTAGACCGTAATGTGGTTAGGAATGGTTCAGTTCTTGATGTAGAGACACATGAATTGTTGCTAGCTCCAATTATAGACAATGAGATCAAAATGGCAATGTTTGACTTAGGCAATGACAAAACTCCGGGGCCGGATGGTTATTCATCTGCTTTCTTCAAGAAACACTGGGATGTGGTCGGGCCTGATGTTATTCTAACAGTGAAGGAATTTTTCTCAACGATTCGGTTCCTTAAACAACTAAATCACATTATTATCACTCTAATCTAGAAGAAAAAGGCAGCATTGACAGTATCAAATTTCAAACCTATTGCCTGTTTGAATGTTGTGTATAAGGTGATCACAAAAATCTTAACGGATTGCATGGCTTCGGTTATGGGAAAACTTGTCGATCCAGAACAAGTTGCATTTGTGCCAGGGAGGAGTATGCTAGATAACATCTTTCTTGCATAGGAGCTTGTTCAGGGCTATTCCAGAAAGTGCATCTCCCCTCGGTGCATGCTTAAAATTGATATTACTAAAGCTTACGACATGGTTTCATGGGAATTCCTAGAAGAAATGTTGAAAGGGTTAGACTTCCCGAATACATTTGTCCGATGGATTATGGAATGTGAAACAAGTGCATCCTTCTCGATCTCGATCCATGGCTCACTATATGATATGTTCAAAGGTAGGCGGGGATTAAGACAAGGTGATCCCCTATCCCCAACTCTTTTTCTCCTTTGTTTGGAGTATCTTTCACGATTGTTAAAAGTGAGAACTACCAACTCCCACTTTAACTACCATCCGAAATGCCAAAAACTTGGTATCACACATTTTGCATTTACGGATGATCTTATGTTAGTCTCTAGAGGGGATTATGACTCTATTCTTATTTTAGTGGATGCTTTAACTGAATTGAAAGAAGTGGCAGGGTTGAGGGTTAATCCCTCTAAATCAAATGTGTATTTAGCTGGAGTATATAGACGGGAGAGAGAGGAAATCCTATAGATGATTGAGTATCCAACAGGTGATTTTCCAGTTCGATACTTAGGGGTCCCTGTGGCACCTATGAAGGTCTTGGTTGCCTAATTCTCAACACTAATTGAATCCGTAGAAGCTTATATCACTGAATGGAATGGGAAATCCGTCTTCTATGTGGGTAGGATTGAATTGGTAAATTATGTCATTCAAGGAGTTCTTTCCTTTTGGCTCCAGTCATTTCCAATTCCAGCAACTATCATGGACAAAATAACCTCCATGTGTAGGTTGTTCCTATAGGGTGGCAAACATTATAGGGTGGCATGGGACAATATTTGTGCACCCAAAGGGGAGGGAGGATTGGGCTTAAAAAATTGTAAACTATAGAATTTGGCTCTTTTATCTAAGATGTTGTGGAATATACATGCCAAAGCTGATTCGCTATGGGTAAGATGGATTCATGAAATTTACTTAAAGGGCTCTATAGTTTGGGATTGGGAACCTCATAACCGAGACTCTCCTCTTATGAAGAAACTTGCACAGATTTAAAACATTTTGGTAGACAAATTGGGGGCCGTAGGGAAGTGGAAAGTGGGCTGTAGAAATTATGCACAAATGGTACTCTCTCCTAGCAGAAAGTCTATGAGCTGATGCAATTCAAACATCCTAAAAGACCATGGATGTCTTTTATTTAGAAACAATATATTCTGCCAAAATTCTCCTTTATTGCATGGCTTACTTTTTGAAACCAACTACCAACCAAGGATAACCTCACATTCTTTGAGCTTGACCCGACTTGTGGATTGTGTGGAGTGGAGCTGAAATTGGTTAACCATTTATTTTTTAGATATTCCTTTGTAAGTAATGTTTGGTGTGCAGTTTAAGAGTGGCTGGGATTGAAAAGAGACATGACTTCCTTAGCTAGTGATGTCAAGTGGATTCGGAAGGACTACATTGGAGCATGTCTATGAAGTAAAGTTCGTGTGTACCATATACACCTTGTGGAAGACATGGAAGGTTTATAAGCTATTGTGGGTAAAGCATGACAAGAAGCCTTGGATGTCTTTTATTTGGAAGCAATATATCCCGCCCAAGTTCTCTTTTATTGCATGGCTCAGCTTTCGGAACTGACTACCAACTAAGGACAACCTTACATTCCTTGAGCTTGACCCGACTTGTGTATTGTGTGGAGCTGAACCAAAATTTGTTAAACATTTATTTTTTAGATGTTTCTTTGCAAGTAATGTGTGGTGTGCAGTTCGAGAGTGGCTGGGATTGACAAGAGATATGTCCTTTCTATCAAGTGCTATCAAGTGGAGTCGGCAAGACTACACTGGAGCACGTCTAAGAAGCAAAGCTGCCCAATTGGCATTCGTGTGTACCATACATACCTTGTGGAAGACAAGGAATGCTATCCAGTTAGATTCTGCTTCTTTGATGAGCTTTGATGTAGTATATAAGATAAAGTCTATATTGTAAAAAATTTTGTATAGGATTTATCCAATTGAATTGATTACCTTTTGATGTTTTTGATTTTTCATGTTTTGATTGTATTGTTGTCATGGAAGGTTTTTGACTACTGCTTATGGTCGGGGTATGTCCCAAGGACCGTGTACATATACTTTTTGGTTTAATATATTTGCCTTTAAACTAAAAGAAAGAAAAAGCTATCAGTTTTGTTCGATTACCCTATAGAGGAGTTTCCTGTTCGATATCTAGGTGTACCTCTGGCCCCTCTAAAAGTTTCAGTGGCTCAGTTTTCACCATTGATTGAGTCCATTGAGGCTTATATAAATTCTTGGAATGCGAAAAATTTATCATATGCTAGCAGACTTGAGTTGATTAGATCAGTGGTCTAAGGTGTGCAGTTCTTCTGGCTTCAGGTGTTCCCCATTCCGGTGTCTATTCTTGAGAGGATAACCTCTATTTACTGACTTTTTTATTGGTGGTAAGCATTTTAGGATGGCTTGGGATGATATTTGTGTACCAAAAGATTAGGGTGGACTTGGATTAAAGAATTGCAAGATTTGGAATTTGGCCTTACTCTCTAAAGTACTTTGGAGCATTCATTCCAAAGTTGATACGTTGTGGGTGCATTGGATCCATGAGGTGTACTTAGGGCGGGCTTCAGTTTGGGAGTAGAAACCTTTAAATCGAGATTCACCATTAATGAAGTGATTAGCTTCGATTCGGGTTACTCTGGTGGAAAGGCTAGGTGGCCATAGGGAGGTGGTAAGTAGCCTACAGAAATTGTATATATGGAGGTCTTTCTTCTGGGAAGGTGCATGAGCTGCTCCATGTCAAACATGCTAAAAGACCCTGGATGCCCTTTATCTGGAAGAACTATATACCCCCTAAATTCTCCTTCATTACTTGGCTTGGTCTTCGTAATAGATTGCCATCAAAGAATAACTTGATGTTCCTTGACATTGAGCATACTTGTAGCTTATGTGGTGTTGTGCAGGAGACTGTTGATCACTTATTTTTTAGATGTTCTTTCTCAAGTGGTGTTTGGAATATTGCTCGAGATTGGTTGGGCTTGGCACGGGCTATGTCTACTTTGCATAGTGCTATCAAGTGGATTATGAGAGATTACACTAGAGCCTGCCTAAGAAACAAAGTCACACAGTTGGCGTTTTGTTGTACCATCCGCACACTGTGGAAGATAAGGAATGATGTTCAACTAGCCTCAGCTTCCTTTACATTCTTTGATGTAGTGTATAAGATTAAGTGTTTGATTTATGAGATCTTGTATAAGATTTATCCTGATGAGTTGATTACTTTTTGATAGGTTTGAGTGTCTGGATGATATTGATGCTTTTGATTACAGGTCTTGGTCGGGGTATGCCCCAATAATCGTGTACCTTTTTTGATAGTTTTGGATGTCTCGATGTTATTGATGCCTTTGATTACAAATCTTGGTCGAAGCATACCCCATTGACCGTGTACATAAACTTTTTGGGCTAATATATTTTACCATTCATCCAAAAAAAAGAGCTATCAGTAATAATGTCATGAAACTGTGCGGGACACGAGATACCTCTCCTTAGGTGAAAACTTCTTCTTTCCCCCAGGCGTCGCAGGTAACACGTTGGATTCCTTGGTTATTTCTTGGTTACTCCTTGAGCTGAGATTGGTTTTACCTGTTAGTGTTAATGGCGTGAAGATTACTGGGGAAAACCTAGGGCAGGCATAAAATGGGTGGTTATACAAGGTAAGAGCTTGGGCATTGTGGCTGGTGCGGGGTCTCGTGCTCGGGTTGTGAGCAATGTTGTTAAGGAAAGGATTGAATGTGACTCGGACCAGAATAATAAGGATGAGGAGTCCTCATCTTTTGATGATGAGGATGAAAAAACCCTTTATTGGAGGATGATGGCACTGATTCTATGGATTCAGTGGAATGCACGGAGAATGAAGATAGCGTTGTTAAGGCATTTGATAAATTGACCGATCCCAAAAAAGTTGTTGATCGACCAATCAGGAATGAGCCCCAAACAAAACCATCATTTGTAAGCTTATTCAGAAATAACAGGGAATTGAAACAAGGATTACAATTGGAGTTTTTGGGGGTGGATGACGAGGTCACTATGAAGGAAGAGGATGTAGTGTATATAGAAAAAGAATGGGGTTTCTGTCTTGTGGGTTACTTTACGAGGCGATTTCCAGGATTGAAAACACTTGAAGGATTGATTGGTAGATGGGGTGTAAAATGTAATATCTTACCATATGATCAAGGTTAGTTAATTTTTCAGTTTGACATGGAAGAAAACCAAACCAGTGTACTAGCAGGAGGTCCATATATGCTATTTGGGAAAACTTTATTACTCAAACGGTTGCCCCATGACTTTTGTTTCGATTATAAGGAATTCATGGAGGTACCTATTTGGGTGCAATTCCTAAATGTTCCATTGGAGTTATAGAATGATAGGGGCCTATCAAAATTGGGATCGCGTATTGGAAAACCTATATGCACCGATAAGGTTACAAGCACAAAGTCCAAAATTGGTTTTGCTAGGATCTTGATTGAAGTTAATGTCTTAAAGAAGCTAGTAACGAGCTTTGGTGTTAAAATACCAGGAGACCTTTGATACACACAAAAGGTCACATATGAGACCTTCCCCAACTATTGTTATCTTTGTAAGAAATTCAGACACAACCCCTTTGAGTGTAAAAACATTACAAAGAATAACAAGAAGAAAATGAAGGATGCGTTAGATGATGGAGGTAGGACAGGCGTATAAAGGGCTGATGCACGAGACAAGGAGGTTGTTGATGATGGTGTGGGATCTAAGCAGCAACCTATCCAAAGAGAGAATGCAGAGCTGAGTGAGCAAACATTAGCTAAGGAAGGATTGCTCAAAGGTGTACAAGAGACCGAGATCTATGGACAGCCTATACAGTCTATGGATCTGAGTGTTGAATCCCCTGCCTTGATAGAAAAAATAAATGGAGAAGGGACATCAAATATGAAACTGCCACAGACAGGCCCTAGTAAAAACCAAGATGGAGAGTGGCATGTGATGCCATCCTATAGGAACGTAAATAGGGACAAGGAAAAAATGATGTATACCAGTATCCGGATGCAGCAAACAAGATATGGAGGTAACATTATTCATGATAAGATTCTTGTTATTAGAGATAATACATTGGGCAATAGCAACCGAAATGAAGTTAAGTTGCTGGGAGGTGACCGAACCTCCAAAGATGATAAATGAAGGTACTTTGTTGGAATGTTCAAGCCTGAACAAAACCTCGAGACAACCTTGTGTTGTCGATCCCCTAAAATAATATGGTTGTAAATTTTCTTGCTCTTTTGAAACTAAATTGTCTGTTTATGGTTTGGATATGATGAGGAGGAATAGATTTCAGGAGTGGGGTTATTCTCATAATTTTGGAGTTATGGAGGGAGGTAGGATATGTATCATCTAGATCCTATATTCTTCTAATGTAGTGTACTTGTTAGACCCTGAAACTTTTTTTAGAAAATTTTGAGCAGTACATGAGAAGTGTGGATAGGTTCATGTTTTGCTTTGGTGATTTTGGTAGTGAGAGATTATGAAATGGGAAGAATTAGGGTGAAGGTGAT
>JANZXP010052970.1:0-11488 GCA_027576715.1 Erythroxylum flavicans | reverse complement strand
AAGACTAAAGTCAAACCATATTGAGAATCACTAATGACATGAAACCATGTAATGTTCTCTCTATGGGTCGGTTCAATATTTGTTCTCTAACATATATTTATGTATATGATTTGATAACTCATATCCATGATCAGTAAAATGTGATCATCAATCAAAACATATATTAGCCTTAATTCATTATTTTTCCACCAATAATGATCGACCAGGGATAGTTTAGAATAGTATTATAATGCTTGTGGTTTTACTATCAAGTCACATACTTGATGACCTAGGCCTAATAGTATTCATGAAATGTAAATCATATCACATAAATAATATACAAGCATATATAAAAGAATACCTTATAATGTATAAATAATAAGTCAGAATGTCAGTACAAAAGTCACATATGACCATTGACACATATGACCATTGACCTAAGGCACACTATTAGCAATTTTGCCTACCAAACTTGTGCCAACTAGCAGTTTTGTCACCGAAGGTGCCCAACCACCATTCCAATAGGTTGTTTTCTCACTTAACGTGCCCATCTACAATGTCAAAGGTTGTTTAGCTCACCAAAGGTGCCCAGTCACTATGTCAATAGGTTGTTTTGCGTACCAAATATGTGTCAACGGTTAGTTTTCTTACTGAAGGAGTACAACCACCACGTTAATGGGATCTCTTGCCTATCGAAGGTGCCTAACGATAATGCCAAAGGGATCTTTTCTCACCAAAGGTGCCCAACAACCATGCCAATGAGTTGTTTTACCAATTAAAGATGTGCCAACGAGTCATTTTCTTGCCGAAGGCGCCCAGCAACTATGCCATTAGGTTATTTTCTCACTAAATATGCACATTGGTTGTGTCAACAAGTTGTTTTAATGATCGAAGGTGCCCAATGACCATGCCAACAGGTTGTTATTTCACCAAAGATGCTCAGAGACTGTGCCAATGGTCTGTTTTCTAACAGACTATGCCAAAAGATTGACTCAACGGGTTGTTTTACCCACCGAAGGTGCCCAATGTCAATGTCAACTAGTTGTTTTGCCCACCAAAGATATGAGAACGGGCTACTTTTTTAACAAAGGTGCCCGACAATCATGCCAACGAGTGATTTTCTCATTGAACGTGCCCAATGACTATGTCAACTAGTTGTTTAGCTAACCAAAGGTGCCCAGCGATCGTGCCAACAGGGTGTTTTGCTCAACAATGATGCACCAATGGGCTATTTTCCTGCCGAAGGTGCCCAACGACTGCACCAATCGGCTCTTTTGCCCACCGAAGGTGTGGAACGACAATGTCAAAGGGTTCTTTTCCCTTCGAAGGTGCCCAACGACTATGCTAATAAGTTGTTTTCTCATCGAAGGTGCCCAGTGACCATATCAATGGGATGTTTTCACACTGAAGGCACCAAGCGATCGTGTCAGTAGGCTTTTTTTCCTAACAAAAGTGCCCAATAACAATGCCAACGAGTTGTTTTCTCAGCGAAGATGCCTAGTGATTATGCCAATAGGTTGTTTTCCCACCAAAGATGTGCCAAGGGGCTATTTTCTTACCGAAGCCACTCAGTAACTATATCAATGACTTGTTTTGTTCACCGAAGGTGCCAAGAAATAAAACCAATAGGTTATTTTGCCTACTATAGTTTTGCCAATAGGCTTTTCTTACCGAAGATGCCCAGTGAGTATGCTAATGGGAAATTTTCTCACTATACACACCCAGTGATTATGTCAACGAGTCGTTTTCTTCATCGAAGGAGCTTAACAATCTTGCTAATGGTGTTTTTCCAACTAAAGATATGCCAACAAGCTTATTTCTCACTGAAGGTGCCCAATGACTATGCCAATGAGATCTTTTGCCCACTGAAGGTGCCCGACATCAATGCAAAAGGTTTTTTTTCTCACCTAAGGTGCTTGGCGACTGTGTTGTTTTCTCACCAAAGGTGCCCAATGACTATGTCAACTAACGCAGTTGTTTTGTTCACTCAAGGTGCCCAGAAACTTTGCCAACAGGCTATTTTTCCCACCAAAGGTATGCCAAAGGACTATTTTCTCACCAAGGGTGCCCAACAACTGTACCAATGGGTTCTTTTGTGCATCAAAGGTGCCCAATGACAATGCCAAAGGGTTCTTTTCTCACCAAAGATGTCCAACAAACATGCCAATGAGTTGTTTTCACACCAAAGGTGCCTAGTGACCATGCTAAACGGTTGTTTTGTCTGCCAAAGGTACGTAGTGACCATACCAATGGATTGTTTTCTCACTAAAGGGGCCCAGTGATAATGGCAATGGGTTGTTTTGCCCACCAGAGACTATCTCAAAGGGTTATTTTGCTCAACGAAGGTGCCCAGCGACCATACCAATGGACACATAACAATTATGCCATCGGGTTGTTTTCTAACCAAATGTGCACAGTGATTGTGTCAAAGGGCTCTTTTCTCATTGAAGGTGCCCAGCGACTGTGGGAATGGGCTCTTTTGCACACTGAAGGTGCCCAAAGACAATGCCAAAGGGCTCTTTTTTCTCTGAAGGTGGCCAACAACCATACCAATGGGTTGTTTTTCCCACCAAAGATGTGTTATTAAGCAATTTTCTTACCCAAGGCACCCAGCAATTATGCCATCGGGGTGTTTCCTCATCAAATGTGCCCAGGGATCACACCAATAGGTTGTTTTCCTGCTAAAAGTGCCCAACGACGATTCTAACGACTTGTTTTGCTCACCAAATGTGCCCAATGACCATACTAATGAGTTGTTTTGCCCATCAAAGATGTGCTAACAAGCTATTTTCTTACCAAAAGCATGTAACATCCATTATCCCATTATTAGTGTTAGGACCCTTAGATGTTTTATATATAAGAGTTTATTGAGAATTTAGAAATGCATTTCATGCGTTATATGCCATATACATACATGTGAATAATATTATTATTCATTAAATAATTGTACATGCATTCATGGACATTTTCCAAGTATGATTGATGTATCAATGCAATTAAAATTTGAATCATGGATTATTTATGTTGAAAATTTATTTGGTGATAATAGTTATTATTTTGGAATTTTTGATGAATTATGGATTAATTGTCTTGAAAATTTAATTGATGTGTAATAAAAAATTTTTCGTATTTTTTAAGACATTTCGAATATTTTGGAGATTTATCAAAATTTTGAGGTAATTTAGACTAGGAAAAAATAGAAATAAGAGATAAACAGAAGTGTGACAAATGGACCTATTAAGAATTTACAATTGGACAAATTACTAAGTGACAAGTGGTAACCTTACATTGATGAAAAATGGGCTAGATGCAAAGGTGACATGTGGCATTGTATGATGAAGCCACCTGAGTCATGTTTGAGTAAGAAACTTTCTGCAGCTCCTTTGTTTTATCTCCACTAAACACACCATCTTCCTTCTTGCATTGCCATCACCGAAAACCATTATTTGCTTTTCCCATTTCCAAAATTCTGCTGGATGATTTGAAGTGTGCATTAAGTAAATGATGTTTTATTGCTTTAAGTTGTATGGGTAGTGTAAATGACAATTTGATGATGTTATAATGTTTGTAAATGGGTGCATGCATAAGTGATGTAGGAAGATAAATGAATGCATGCGTGAATGGTGTTGATGCATGTGTGGGTGGTGAAGGAAGAAGCAGATTCGGTGATATGCTTAATAAGATGAAAGATTGAAGTGAGTTGGAGCATGTTACATGTAGTGTTTTACTAAACATAGATATGTATTTATAACATGACATGATTTTTGAATATCCAAATTGGATGGAGTTTGATTCAGAGTAAATTATAGACATAGGGCTACATTTTTAATGGAGGAATAGAATTTTAAATCTATCATTAAGAGTCTTGGAATTTGGCTTGAAGTTGAAAATTGTGTTCTATCGTGGTTTGGGAATAGTCTATAGCTTTTTGATTATAACTTGCACGATACTAAACCACAATGTATGAACTTGATGTCATTAGACACTTAAGACATTTTGGAACATTTGTTTAGTAGAAGGTATTGCCTAACTACCTCATTGGCTAGGTCAAAATGGTCATACAAATCTGACACAAAATCCGCTTAAGAAAATCTGAAAACAAATTAGTATGGAATGATGTTCTGTTTGTGGTGAAGTAATCTAGAAAATAGGAGTGAACTTGGTGTTAAAATGTATGTGAATTTTGGATAAAAGACGAAAGGAAGAAAAAGGTGATGGTTTATGTGTATGAATTTGTTTTTTTAAGTCTGCATACGAACTAGAGCATTTTTACTAAACATTTTTTAGTCTTTTGGCTATACCTTTTTCATCCAACCTTCAAATGACTTGAAACTTAAACCAATAGATTCCTAACACAATTTTCGTCCCCTCCATGAAAATTTAGATCCATCTGAAGTCATTCAGAAAAGATTTGATTGATGAATTTAGGATGAAAATGAGGAAGTGAATTGGAATATTTTCATTGAATATGCTTCAATATTTTGAGTATTTCTTCATTCGTAGATTTTAAAATGGGATGATTCTTAATTTAGATTAAATTAGAGTCATATGGATACTACTTTCTTGAAAAAGTCGAATTCTAATTCTATCTCTAAACCTTTCAAAATCTAGCTTGAAATTGAGTCTTAACTAAGACTATAGTACTACTTGAGACAGAAAGCTTGTCCTGTTGATATTTAATAAATTGTATTGATAGAAACCGAGTTAGACAACGGTGTCTTCACAAAGGTTGTATTTTATTCTTTTACCTTTTGATCGGTATAACGTTTAGAATTTTCAGATATGGGAATAGCGAAATATGAGTTGTACACCTTCTAGGGTGTGATCATGTACACGCCAAAAGTTCAAATGTACACAGTCTGTGGTATTGTGAGCATAATCATAGAACACTAAATCAAATTGTATGATTTTGGTGTCAATCAAAACTTAAGACATAGAAGAACAACTTTCCCGAAGGAAGTGTTGCCAACTTACTTCATTTTACGGATGATAATAATCATGCAAAGTAGACCCAAAAGTATGCTTTTAGACAAGTGTGGATGGTTAAATTGAGTATTGATATATGAATGAATATTGTCACAAGAATAATGATAAGGAACCTAGAATTGTCATGAACATGCAGCTTACGTATTCAGTATACATGAATATGCATAAATAAATTTATATTTGTGCAAAATTGTGATATGTGTATATATGATATGTTTTATAGGAACAAATTGAGTGACAGCATCAAGACATTACTAGGAATTCAAGGCAATAAGCGAAAGGGAGCATTTGTGAGTCAACTTAGATGATCTTCCTAGGATTCATTGATTTTGTTTAACTTCCAATTATTAAACTGCTTGTTATCTGTATGTGAATTTTAGACTTTAATAGTCCGAGGAGTTTGATAGTTGGGAATTTATTAGAAGTGTTCTGTTTGCATCTAAAATTTGAATGACATGTTTGCAACGCAATTTTTGATGCTCAACAAAATTTGAATGTCGGACTAAGGTTCAATGAATTATAAGATTATGTCTGTACTTTGTAAGTGAATGCTATTTATGGCATATTTTATTATTTGATGCATTTCATAAAATGCATGTTCAAATAAAGACATTGTGATCAAAGTAGCCAGTCTGAAAGAGCTATAAGCTCAGTATTCTGCACGTAAAACTTTGCTTCATGATTTCTTCATCTGACTGAGCCAGTGGGCCAATATTTGTTTTGTATCTGTATCTAAAAGGCACTCGGTCACAATAAATAATAATGAATCTAGAGTCTCATATGCATCTGCATTTGTATATTTATGATTATGAAACATATACTTGTGAATTCTTTCTAAAGTTATGATGTTACAGTGATATGTTATGATAATGTGACTGATTGGGTTGTATAAATTCTAAAGGAAGATGTGTGAAATGTATGGAATTTATTATATCTTATTGTGATGTGAAATGTTATGAATTTGATTAGTTGTATGATATTTGTGTGAAACCTAGAGTGCGATCATTAATGATGGTTCACTCATTGAGTTCGCAAAACTCATCCAAAATTGCAACGTGACTTTTCAGGTATGAGACATGAGAGCTAGATTCCTAAGATTTTCTAGAAGTACATTTTGGTCTAAAATATGGCTCAAAGGTCTATCAGCTGGCATTTGAGAAGTTATAATTGTCATAAGTAGTTTACATATGTCATGTAAAACTTGTGTAAGGTTGTAAATATTGGTTTTAATGACTTCAATGTAAACTATTATGAATGAATGAAATGAAAAGTTGAGTTTTCTTTTTTAAGTATTGTGTTTGTGACTTTTACATATATAGTTGATGCCATGATTATGTTGGATATATTGCCATGTTATAAAGTGAAGGTGATATAGTTAACATGTCATTATTATAGATTATATACTGGAATGTCCTCAGGGTATCCCGGTATGAAATCTATAGTAATGGGATGTTTCTACAATTTTTGTTATCAAAGCGTGGTTTGGCATCTATAGGGATATATAAAGACATTGAGACATGATACATAATAAGAAACTCAGTTTGTGATCACAACTATTTTTTGTTATAGGTCATCTGGTATAGGTGATCAAGTTGGAGAGTCAGCTGATATAGAGTTTGTAGGAGTTAATAAAGAGTCTCTTGTACCTAAATTTGCTCAAATGCCTCCGAGAATTCTGTAGAGGCAAGAAAGAAGATATAATAAACTAAGAAAATAGGGGGCTGTGAACTTCTACGGAAGTATAGACCCTGCTGAGGCAGAAGGGTGGTTAGAGAGAACTGAAAGGGTGTTCAATCAGATGGATGTGAGGTAGATGAGAGATTTGATTATGCTGTCTCACTACTGCAGGGTCTAGCATACCAGTGGTGGAAAACTATTCCAGGTAGTACCACCAGACCTTGTGGTTTGACCTAGGAAGATTTTTTGCGAGTGTTTCAAGAGATGCCTAAGATTTATTTGGATAGAAAGATGAAAGAATTTATGGATTTAAAGCAAGGCAAGCTCACAGTGGTAGGGTATAAGGTAAGATTCAATGAGATAAAGGCGTATGCAACTGTATTGATACAAACTGAGGAAGACAAATGTAGACGGTTCAAGGATGGGTTGAATATGGAAATTAGAACAAGGCTAGCTATTTCTAATTTGGGTAGTTTTACGGAACTACGAGTGGCCTTGATCAAAATTGAGCAGTTGATAAAAGATGGACAGGGAGAGTATAGACAGGAGTTTAGAGGGAAGAGGCAAGTTGAAACTCAGGCTAATTCTAGCAGAAGCTTCAGTAAATGCAAGAATAGTTCTTCTTGAGTCCATACTAGATCAAGACAATCAAGGTTTAGACAAAGAGGTGAATTTGTTCAGACTGATAGAGGTAGAGGTTCAGTGTCAAGAGGGTAGTCACGACAAATGCCTAATTTTGAACATTGTGGTAAGAAGCATGGTGGTGAGTGTTGGAGGTTATCGAGAGCTTGTTTCCATTGTGGCTCTGTAGAGCATCGATTTAGAGATTGTCCTGAGACTTTAGGATCACAGTCTGGAATTAAAAGAGGAACAGTAACTGAGACAACTGTACAATAGAGTAGAGTTGTTGGATCTGTACAGAGAGGCAGAGGTAGAGACAGAATTCAGTCAGTAGGGCCTAGTGTTAGGACTGAGGTACCGAGTAACCAGCCGCAGTCTCAAGCCATGGTTTATGCCATTACCAGATAGAAGGTGAAGAAATCCCTAGATGTGGTAGCAGGTGTGTTGAATGTTTTTAATTTTGAATCATTTGCATTGGTAGATTTAGGATCTACATATTCATTCATCACACCGCATCTGGCATCTAAATTATGTTGTGAGAGAGAGATATTGAAATGTGGATTAGAAGTGAGTACTCTAGTGAGTAACACGACAGTGATCGGTGAGGTATGTAAAAGGTTCATAATTCAGATTGATCAGATAGAGTTAGAAGCTGATTTGATTGTATTGTAGTTGAGAGAGATAGACCTCATCTTACGTATGGATTGGCTTACTACTCATAAGGCTGTGATGAACTGTTATACTAAAAAGGTAGTTCTTGAATCCCCTAACTAGCCGAGAGTGTGTTTTGAGGAGTTAGTCAAGCAGTGCTAGCCTAACTAATTTCATTCATAAATGCTTTGGGATTGATCCGAGGTGGATGTGAGCTTTATCTGGCCCACGTAGTTTATATCCAGAATGAACAAATCATTCAAGATATTCCTATTGTTAGGGATTTTCTGGATGTGTTTCCTACTGGACTACTGGGTTTAGTCCCAGAAGGATCGACGAAGTTTACCATTGATGTTGTTCCAGGTACTGCTCCTATATCAATTCCTCCATATAGGATGGCATATGCAGAAGTGAAGGAACCGAAGACCCAATTACAGGAGTTGTTAAATAAGGGTTTTATTAGACCCATTATGTCACCTTGGGGAACTCTAGTATTGTTTGTGAAAAAGAAGGATGGAACTCTTAGTTTATATATTGATTATCAGTAGTTGAATCAGGTGACAGTTAAGAATAAGTTCCTATTACCAATGATTGATGATTTGCTTGATCAATTATAAGGAGCTCAGGAATTCACAAAGTTAGACTTGAGATCGGGATATTATCAGTTAAAAATAGCTGACGCTGATGTACCAAAGAGTGCATTTAGAATAAGATATGGACACTTCGAGTTTTTGGAGATGCCGTTTGGATTGACTAATGTCCCAAGAGCTTTTATGGCTTTGATGAATAAGGTATTTCATCCTTATTTAGAATGCTTTGTGATTGTGTTTATTCGTGATATTTTGGTGTATTCGAAGTGTAGAGAGGAACATACAGAACATTTGAGATTGGTTCTACAGATAATGAGGGAGAAATAGTTATATGCCATGTTTGATAAGTGTGAATTTTGGCTTGATCAAATAGTATTCTTAGGTCATATTGTGTCTGGACAAGGTATACAAGTAGACTCAATGAAAATTGAAGCAGTGATGAAGTGGGAAGCTTCAAGAAATGTGACAAAGATTCGAAGTTTCCTTAGATTAGCTGGTTATTACAAAAGGTTTGTCGATGGGTTTTCACTAATCTCAGCCCCTCTAACAAAGCTTATGTGAAAGAATGTTCCTTTTAGATGGAATGATGATTGTCAGCGAAGTTTTAAGGAGCTAAAGCACCAGTTAACTACAACACTGTTGTTAGCTCTTCCATCTAGATCTAGAGGATATTTAGTGTACACTGATGCTTCACACTAGGGGTTAGGATGTGTACTGATGCAGTATGACAGCATAATAGCATATGCATCGAGACAGTTGAGGTCTCATGAGTTTAATTATCTGGTTCATGATTTAGAATTAGCTGCAGTGGTATTTTCTTTGAAAATTTAGAGACACTACCTATACGGTGAAATCTTTCAGGTATTTACTGATCATAAAAGTTTGAAATATCTATTAAGTCAATAAGAGTTGAATATGAGACAGAGGTAGTGGATAAAATTGTTGAACGATTATAATTGTACAACTAAGTATCATCCTGGTAAAGCTAATGTGGTAGTTGATGCATTAGGTAAGAAGTCCAATAGCAGTGTGGCTCAAGTATAATTATCGAGGTCAGGTAACCAAGTTCAATTAAGGGCACTGAATGTTGAGTTGAAATTAGGGCACGATGAGACATTGATAGCTACACTGAAGCTGAGACTAGTATTACATGAGAGAATCAAGAAAGCCTAATTTAAAGATCTCGAGTTTGTGAAGTTAATTGAAAAGTTGAAAGTGAATCTAAATTCTAAATTTGAAATGAGAGATGGGATATTGTGGTTGAAACAGAGGTTGTGTGTACCCGATGTTGAGGATCTGAGGAAAGAGATTGTGGAGGAGGCATATGTAGCAGCATATGTTATGCATCCTGGTAGTACAAAGATGTATAGCACATTGAAGCAATCTTTTTGGTGGCGAGGGATAAAGAGACAAGTGGCTGACTATGTGGCTAAGTGTTTAATTGGCCAATAGATTAAAGCAGAGCATCAAGATCCAGTTGGTAAGTTACAGTCGTTACCTATTTCGGAGTAGAAATGGGAGAAATGGGAGAGAATCACGATGGATTTTATAATGAGTTTGCCAAATACTTCGAGGCAACATAATGCCATTTGGGTCATTGTTGATAGATTGACCAAATCGGCTCATTTCTTACTAGTGAGAGAGAATAACTCACCAGATTAGTTAGCTTAGAAATATGTGAATGAAGTAGTGAGATTACATGGGGCAGTGTCCATTGTATCGGATAGGGATCCCAGATTTACCTTGAGATTGTGGGGTAGCTTATAAATAGCTTTGGGTATAAAACTAAAATTCAGCATAGCATTTCATCCTCAGACAGATGGGCAGAGTGAGAGAATGATTAAGACTGTTAAGGATATGCTTAGAGCTAGTGTTTTGAAGTTTCAAGGAGTATAGGATGTATATATCTCTGATTGAATTTGGTTATAATAATCATAATCACTATAGTATCGGTATGGTTCCATATGAGGCGTTATAGGCAGGAAGTGTCATTCTCTTTTATATTGGAATGAAGAGGGTCTAAAGACTGTCGAAGGCCCGGAACTGATTCAGGATACTGTTGATAAAGTGAAATTGATCCAAAGTAGAATTAAAATGGCACAAGACTGACATAAGAGTTATGTGGATCAACACAGGAGAGATATGGAATATGAGGTGGGAGATAAAGTATTTTTAAGAGTATCACCTTGATGAGGAGTTCTGAGGTTCAGTAAGAAGGATAAGTTAAGGTCGAGGTACATTGGTCCAGTTGAGATAATTGAAAGAATTGGGACATTGGCTTATAAGTTAGCCTTACCTTCTGAAATGGCACAGATACATAATATGTTTCATGTGAGTATGCTTCAGAGATATCGGTCAGATCCAACTCATACGATATCGACTTAGGAAATTAAAGTTTCTTGTAATCTGAGTTATGTTAAAGAACCAATAAAGATAATTGGCTATTAGAATAAACAATTGACCAATCGAGTGATTCCAATGGTGACAGTACTTTGGAGGAATCATTCAAGTGAAGAAGTAACTTGGGAAACAGAAGAGCATATGAGAATGCAATACCCCCAACTGTTTCATGAATCAAGCAAGAATTTTGGGGGCAAAATTTCTTAAGGAGGGGAGAATTGTAACATCCCATTATCCCGTTATTAGGGTTAAAACCTTTGTATGTTTTTTAGGTAAGATTGATGTATCAATGCGATTAAAATGCGAATCGTGGATTATTTATGTTGAAAATTTATTTAGTGATAATAGTTATTATTTCGAATTGTTTGGTGAATTATGGATTAATTGTCTTGAAATTTTAATTGGTATGTAATAGATTTTTTTGTATTTTTAGAGACATTTTGAATATTTTAGAGATTTATCGAGAATTTAAGGTAATCTAGACTAGGAAAAATATAGAAATAAGAAACAAATAGAAGTGTGACAAATGGACCTATTAAGAATTTACAATTGGACAAATTACTAAGTGACAAGTGGTAGCCTTA
>JANZXP010052910.1:0-11490 GCA_027576715.1 Erythroxylum flavicans | reverse complement strand
ACTAACAATTCAGATAGAAGTAAAAATGGTGGCTAGGTGTAGTCACCTGAATTATTTTTCTAAAATTCTTGGGATCAACTTATTCTTCAAATGGATAGGCTCCCACCAACATCACGTAGAGAGTAACTCTGTATGACCATACATCTGCCAAATGGAAATCAAAAAGGAGAAAGAAAACACTAATATAGGATTGTTATACTATAGTTTCAAGTATTATTCTCATATACTGCTTTCAAACCATAAATGCATGCCAACCATAAAGAACATGCATACCAAAGTTCATATTCTCATGTTAAATTCAAAGGGAAGCATTGGATTGATGCCCGAAACAAGGTTTTGTAATGCAAGAAACAAACTATATTGGATGTTGTTAAGTGAAGTTTTTCCTTCATGTAAATTCTCTCTCTATCGGAATAATTACACATCAAAAAGTTCACTCTAAAAAGACCAAGTTTTCAAGAAAAGGCCTTTCCACTTCCTGTAATTCTATCAAAGTAAACCTCGAAGCTTCTTTTCCCAAATCGACAGGTGAGATTCATTTTTTAACCATTTTACAAGACTTGTTTGCATAAGATCCAGTAAAACCATAAGTACACACTCAACCATTCATGATGTACAAGATCATGTGATCCATACTCCCATTTTATCGATGTAATCTCCGAATATGCTAACCATGAATACTTGAAAACTCATATTGTATTATGCCTTAGTTTGACCAATTTCATGAAAATAAAACTAATGATAACCTACTTCATAAGGTGGATCGGCGAGAGGGGTTGAAGTGATCGGCAGCGATGATCCGTGAAGCAAGCAAGAAAACCCCTTGATTGGAGATTGGAAGGTGGATCGACGAGAGGGATTAGAGTGATCTGCAGTGATGATGCATGAAGGAGGCAAGACATTGGATCATAAAAGTAGGGTTCTGTAAAATTACGAGAGAGAGGGGGTGAATATTTTAGGATTCAAATAAAATTAGGATTCTGTAAAAGTTATTTTTGAAAATCAAACAGACTTTTGAGTATTTTTTACATGATATTTAAAATTCACTTGGCTCTCTAAACACACTTTTTATATAAACTAACGGTGCGTGTATGACAAATCCTATTTTCCATCCAAATTTGGCTAATATTGAGCAGACTCATAAACATTTAGTCCTTAATTGAGCAACTTATAATATTTAGCCATAAATTGATCAAACTCAAATAACTTTAGCCCCAATTTGGGCATTTAGCCATCATTTTTTAAGTTACCTTGGGTTTAGTAGGGAGTAAGTTACATTGAATTATACAAGCTAGAGTGTATAATTAACTATACTTATGTAAACATGGTTTATATATAGGAAATTTGTAATACTCATTAAGTGAATTATTGGTCCATATAGTAATTAATCACTCTTAGCTCCCAATGATGTAGGCATAACCAATTGGCTAAACCTCATTCAAAATCTTCTTCTTGGTTGTTGTTTATTTCTTTCTTTCATACAAATCTATCATTGTTAGATATACATTAATTCTTAACAAGTGGTGATAGAGCATAGTTAAGGTAATAATGACGTTTCTTGCAAGATTTGAAGTGGAGAAGTTAATAGAAATTGGAATTTTGGACTATTACAACTGAGAGTGAAGGATTTAATAATATAGTAAGGCATTAGAGATAGCAAAAATTGCTCAACTCAATGTCAATTGGCCCGGCTCTAATTAACTAGGATTTAAGTCAAGCTCTAGCTTTAAATAAGCTTTAAGCTAAGTTCAAACTTAAGACTTTATGGCCTGGTCAAGCCTAAAACCTAAACCTCTCATATTAAATTATTACATAATATGTATACTTGGAAAGTTGTGATTTAAGGACTGACTTTACATATAGAAAGTTCTACTTCACAGGGATTAATTGAATAAAAAAAATTCCTATAGAGGATGACTAAGTTCTACATATATAGGCTATTTGTGTCAATGAAATACGTGTAGTAAAACACTTCTCTTATTTGTGCATGTTTTACATAACATTAAAACACCTGGTATTCCTAGGTGTTTAATGAGAAAATTCTTTTTCTCTTGGGTTTCTAATTATTCCTTAAAGAGTTGAATTTGTGCAAGTTTTGGGTTTCCTTTACAGAGTGGCCATTTGTTACCACCATTAGCCCAAGAAGGAATTGCTCTATTGGTTCAACTAACCCTTAGAATTTAACACCAAAAAGTTCACATATAAGCTATACACATTAATTGAAGTCATCCATATATCCCCTACCCAGAGTGTGTGGTTTTTTCTGTCACTACAAACTTTTTTTATCACCTCCAATTGGCTAGCTTAGTTCTCTACAATTCATATTTATGGTTAGATTCATTAGAATCTGTCCAGTAGTAAGGTACAATTATCAACCAATTCAAAATTTACTTCATTTTTTAATGTTTCCTTTCATTAAGCAATAAAAGTTAGGTTTTTATCCATTTTAATGTTAATATGGCTAACATTAAACCATCAATTTTTTTATTTGCTTTTAGTGATGCCTAAAATCACCAAAAACAAGTTGAATGGATCTAATTATCTAGAATGGAGTACGATAGTATGACTATACTTATAATGCATTGATAAAGGAGATCACTTGACTAACGATTAACCCAAAGATGAGATAAAATAGACATAGCTAAAAGATGATGCTTCTTTGTTCCTACGTATACAAAACTCTATTGAAAGTGAGATAATTGGTTTGATCAATCTTTATGAACTTGTTAAGGAGCTAATGGAATATCTAGACTTATATTTTGGAAAAGGCAATATTTCTTGCATTTATATGGTGTGCCAAGCATTTTATTGTGCAAAAAAATAGGAAAATCTCTCACAAGATATTTCTTGGACTTTATGAAAGCCTATGAGGAGCTCAATATGTTATTGCCTTTTAGTTGGGATATTAAATAACAATAAGCTCAGCGAGAGAAAATGGCTACCATGAGTTTGACATCCCCTCTAAATTTGAAGTTGCAAAGTGTCAAATCTTTATTAGTTTTGAAATTACTTCTTTATATGACATATTTAGTATAGTGATCTATGCATAAGGTACTCCATCTGTTCATTCTAATAGCTCTCTTGTCAATCACAATAATAAAAAGGGGATCAAGCAACTTTGATAATATAGGATAGGATTCAAGAAGAATTTTATGTCATTATTATTATAATACAGGACATATAAAATATGATTGTTGTAATATGCAAAATAAAAATAAGAATAAGAGAAATCAATCAACTCATATTGCATCTACTATTGATACATCTGAAAGGTTTATCTTAATTTTTGCAAAAGAGAATCATTGAATTCTTCGTTTACCCTTTTCACTAATATCGTTAAGTTAGGTAAACCAAATATATGTCTTATTACTTCGTCTTTCATGGACCATACATTCATAGTTGTAGTTTTAAGTTATGAAAGTTTCTCTTTTTCCAACATCTTAATAACATTTAGATCTATAACATTATCAATAAAAGTCCAAACTAAGTCAAATCAAGCATTTAAAATTATAAAATTCAAGAGACTCTCATTTGAGTTACTAAGTGTATTTTTTGGATTGACTAAAATAGAGAGATTTTGACTACAAGAATCATGTATAAATCTATATTTTCTCACAACAATGTTACCAATGCTTCTTTAAATTTTTTAAAAATGAGGTTATTTTGTTAATGTAATAAAACAATGCCATTTTGTGTATTGTTGAATTAAAAACTATTACTCAGCCCTAACTGTCTCACCTTACCCATACTTCTCTATGGGTCTCTCTCTCCTTTACTTAAATTTTTTTTGTATGCCTCTCTCTCTTTTGTCATCACTACTGTATGGTCTCTTATCTCCTATCACCTGCTTGGTTTTTGCTCCACCTGACTAGTTTTCTCCTCACTCGTTTAGTTTTCTCTTCACTTGCTTGCTTAACCTCTTAGGTAATTTGCTACCATTAAATGATCAAATAGGACATATTTATCAACATTAATAAAATAAGCCTCCAACTCTCTTCTATTAACATTTAAATCGATATTGTAGTTTGCATGCATCTTCCACATTTTATGATCTAAGCTATTATAGGAGTGTCCATATTAAGGGGCAGAATCCATTAACTTGATTATTACGGACATAATAGCCATGCTTTCTTTCATGTTAAAAATGTAGTTATCAAATTTTCTTAGTTTTATACCCTCATAGTGCAACTTGAAGACATGATCAATGCCAATGTTTTATGATATAGGGAAGAATTAAACTATATATGTTTGTTATGTTAACATATGAAATAAACTTTAGTGTTTATTTAGGTACATTATATAAGCTAAATGGGTGTTTATTCTGGTTGTTTAAAGATGGAACCTCAATTTTTTGATCAATTGCTTTAAAGAAATATGATATGTTACAATGTTAACTTTTCAAGTCTAACCTGACCCAATTAGGATTGGATCAAATAATTTGGGCTTGATTAGGCCTTAAGATACACCCAGGTTAAGATTAGAAAATTTTTGACTAAATAATTAATGCCCAATTAGACCTTATATTGAATTTGGGCCAAAATAAAAAGTTTGGGTTAAACTCAGGCTATAGGTGACCCTATCCCTGTAAACCCATTTCTAACTCTACAAAGCAAGTTAAAAAAGTTGTGGGAGAATAAGCCAGAGTTTAAGGCCTAATTAAGCCTGATTATTTCAAACAAAAAAGGTCATATACCACATCATCAATATTGGATCTATTAAAGAGATATAGAAGAAGATGAAGAGTCAATACATGTTAAAGTCTCTCATAAATAAGTCGTATTTGAAGCATAAATTATATAAGCTAAAGATGAAGGAGAGAATGAATCTAGAATAACATATCAATGTGTTCAATCAAATAGTCATTAACTTGCTAAGGTTTGAGGTGACTATTTCGATTAAGGATAAAGTAATAATCATATTTTTTTTGTTTACCTCTTTCTTAGGAATATATTATGACCACTCTTATATTGGGTAAGGAGACATTTGGTATGGAGGACATTATCATTTTGTTATTGGCTCACAATCAACAGAGACTTACTATCGACTAAAGCTCCTAAGTTCAATCGTTGTATGCTTAGGGAAGCCAGGATCATAGAAGAAAATAAGAGAAAGGTGAATTTTCTATATGGAGTCATAGATTCAAACCCACATGTAAAATGAAAGTTCAATGCTACAAATGTGAACAAACTAGACATATTAGGAAAAACTGTCTGAATAAGGAGTAAAGTGATAAAAGGAAAATTGATGATTCATTAGGGTCTGCTAATGTAATACAAAGTGACAACTTGGATTGTAGTGGTGAAGACATGCTCTGTATTTTAACCAATAAACTGTATGACTCATACATACTAAATACGGGATGTTCATATCACAACACCAAATAAGGATTAATTTATATGATATAAGTCAAACAACTTTGGCACTTTCTAATTGGGGAAAGATAAAGTTTAAAAATTATTGAAACATGACAATTTAGGATCAATATGTTTGATGGAATTGTTAAAACATTAAGTAGTATCCAACATGTACCAAATTTGAGGAAGAACTTGAAACTAATTTCTTTTAGACACAGCTTACATACGAATGATTTGGGATATAAAATTGATAGAGACAATATTAAGGTGTTAAAAGGTGTGATGATTGAGATGAAAGGGTTAATATTAGTTAAAAGTATCTGTAGATTGATAGAGAGCAAACTTGTAGTTAGAGATGTTGTAACAATAGAGTCAAAGGAAAACTGTATCGCATTATAATACATGTAATTGGATCATCTCAGTGAGTAAGAAATAATAAAACTTCATAAAAAGAGCTTACTAAAGGATGTCAAACACTTGAAGTTAGACCTCTGTAAGTTTTATGTGCTTGGTAAAAAGTCTAACCTTCAAAGATGCAGTGTTTAAGGAGCAGCATAAGTTAAGGTAAACATATGGAAAGGATATGTCAAGGTCAACAGAGAGGATGGGGGCTATAGTGAAGGATATGAGATTTCACAAGGTCAAGGACTTGAGTACATCTAAAAAAAATCTTATTGAAAAAGGTTCACAGTTCGAAGAGTGTATCTGACATATTGATAAAGTCAGTTATCATCAAGAAGTTCAAGCATTACTTGGGCTTGATTAATGTCTCAAGATGTTAGTAGAGGCTATAACCTAACCTATGTAGAGTATTCATTAAGATGAAAATTATTTTATATAATTCATAAACATATATGTGCAATCTTATAGGTGTATTTTAGAATGTGATGATTAAACATGATATCTTCAATAAGGTAGAGATTGTTGTATATGGCTCGTATATATAGATATGCAATCTTAAATTTTCATAAAGAGAATGGGTTCCTTATAAAAGTCTTTGGGTGAATATGATCATGTGCTAGTGTGTATTCCTCTTTGAAATTTAGAGGTGAAGACATAGACTAAGACACAATTGTATTGGCATAATGGAAGATTTTCTAAAGAAGGATGCATTATGGGACACGGGTGTGTTGGAACTTGTGTCCATGTATATAGAGGAGCAAAAAGATCTATAGTCTAAAATAGGAGTCTGTTGGAATCTATGTCTGTATACAAGTAGATACACTAAAATCTACAGCTTGAGACATATTTGTTCTTAACTGACAACCTTGTACGAAAACTAATTTTTGATGAATTTCAAACTTTAGAAAATGTTTAAGTTATTATAGTGATGTTTAAGTTAGATTAAGTTTAATAAGGACAAGTTATATACAATTGTACTAAGTAGAGTTTACAATTAACTATCTTTATATACCTAATTTGTATAAAAATTTTATAATTTTTATTTAGTGAGCTATTAATTAGAATAGTAAAATTAGACACTCTTAAGATCCAAAAATTCAGGCTCACCAATTAACCGAATCTTATTAAAAATTTCTTATTGATTTTTATTGATTTATTTATTTCATATAAATCTATCTTTAATTCTCAACAACTTGTTTTTGCTTATATTTTGACAATGTTATTATAATAAATTCAAGTCAGACACTACAACAAAGTCTTGATTTAGCTACGTTTTCTTTTGCGACGTTTAAACAATCGTCACAAAAAACCAACATATTGCGACGATTTTATAAATCGTCATTAAAAGTAAGTGTTTAGTGACCAAAAGGAAAACCGTAACAAAAGGAACAACAATTAGTGACAGATTATAGAAATCATCGCCAAATGGTAAACATTTAGTGACAATTACACAAAAATCGTCGCAAAATGATCAACAATTGATGACGATTTTAGTATTCGTCGCTAAATATACTTATGGTGACGCTTTTCAGAAATCGTCATAACAATTTGTTGAACATTTGGTGACCAATCTAAAAAATCATCACCAAAGTAATCACAATTGGCGACGATTATGTGAAATCGTCGGCAAAAAGACCTTTGATTTTTTGCTACGTTTTTATATTATCTGTAAAAGTTACCATTTGGTGACGATGTTATGAAACGTGACCAAAAGATCAAGATTTGGTGACGCAATTTGGGTATCGTCACCAAATATTAGACATTCAGTAACAATTTCTTGAAATTGTCGCTAAATGGTCTACATTCAGTGACGATTTCTAGAAATCGTCACCAAAGGTTTGACATTTTTCAAAATTATTAAACTAACTTTTTTATAATCTATCATAGTTAAGATATGTTTTATTGGAGATTTGTTTTGAATGATTATAACGTATGGTTGAAAAAAACACACAACATAATTTTAAATATTAAACAGTAGTATTAATTAATCATTAATATTTACTAACATTGTAAAAAGTAGTTATAAAAAATGAAATAATTGTATCAATATAATAATATGATATATGGAGTAATACAAACTTTGAATTAGAAGTTAACAATTCATACAGTCTTAGAATAAGAACAATAATAGTCCACACTCAATAGTACACAGCTTGACCCCTAACTAGTAAAGAGGTTGTTTGAAAAATTCTTACAGATACAACAATAAATCAATTTTAAAGTTGTGTCTAGTTGATTGCATCGATAAATGACAATGATATAATTATTTATTTGGATTCCAAGTGACATGAGAGTCGGTAAAGGTAAATGAGCCCCCGATGTCTGAATTCTCGATAGGGATGGCAAAACTAATATGGTCTGCCCGACCCGCTTTTGGCCCAAGTTGACCGGGCCATGAGTGGGCTATAGGTCTACCATGGTCCGTCTGGGTGTTATTTCCAGAGTGACGTCGTTTTGAAAGCTTTTTGTTTAAAAAATAAATGTCAGGTTGGGGGCCCTGCCCGCCCATGGCCCGTCGGGCCATAATTCTGGCCGACCCATCCTAGCTTGCTGGGGCACAGGCCACCATGGCCCGGGGTCCAGCCAGACCGGACTCACAAATTGAAATATTAATAGTTCTTCCCTCAAGTGTAGGGTTTTTCACACCCTCTTGCAACAGCTTTTTCGTTATAGCTAAAACTTGTTGAGGATACAGTGAATGAGTCGCTAGATTTAGTATGGAAGACAAGTTTTCCAGATGAGATGCCAATATGAAACGATTTACCTAAAACACAATCAATACAGAAGTTAGATATTGTCAGACTAGTAAACCGTTAAACGAATCGAAATTGAAGTTAATACATATGTGAATGAGCAGACAAAGTCTGTGGAATTGACGTATTTTCCAAAACAATTGATTTTTCTAATCCTTTACAGACAGTTGTGACATACATGTCATCTTCGAGATTCAATGAAGCTTAAAACAACATGTAGCATATTCCATCAAATATGAATATATATAATAGCTTCATAAAAGGAAATTAGATGTACATAATAAGGAAAGTGACATTGTTCGGATAATACTAAACACCTTGAAGCAAAAGATCGGCCATGAAAGGCAAACGATGATTAGTGTTTGAAGTGGAGAATTTTTCTGCATTGTTGATTTTTTTCAGTAGGGACAATTTTGCCACATTCCTCCTAACGGAATGAATTAAGGCCATCTGGAACTAGTCTCCATATCGACATTCCTTGATTAACAATGTTAAGAGGTATATTCTGTAAATGTCAATTTAGAATAAAATGATGATATGTTTAACTTTAACTTCAATGATAAGTGAAAGTAGTCCAGTTTAGAACTTATACATCTTCAATGTGCCTAATGATATGAAAGTTACCTTACTAAAATTTCAAAAATCTATTGTGTAGTTTGTATCATATGCAAAATTTAGAATTGGAAGTAGAATAAACATGATAATATATTCTTGATGTACAGAAATATAGTATTATCTATATTTCTCTATATTACTATTAATGGAAATGAATAAGTAAAATACTCTTGAAACAATTTCATCAAATAGTTACGAATCTTTGATGAGATTAAGCGTTAAAGGTCGTTGGGAAGACAGACATAAAGAAATAACAAAGATAGACAGTAAATCATCTTCAAAACATAACCATAAACACAACTCATACATCAAATGCATAATTAAGAACTAACAATAAACACCCAGAGGGTTTTAGTGAATAATCACTAGAAGCATGAACTCATATGAGAAATAAGTACTAGACAATGCAACTTTTCTGAGATCAAGCGTCATAAATTAGGACAGTAACACACAAATGAGGCGCAGTCTACAAAATATGAGTTGTTTAAGAAAAGACGCATGTGTTTCACAAATTAGAGGAGAACCCAAAGTCACATATGGCAAGCAAAATACATTTACACAAGTTGTTCAGTACATAAAATCCAGAAACAGATGAGATACGAAAGTTTAGTAACAGTGAGGTAAACAAAATCATTATACAAAAACAATTAACATGAAAATTAGAAAACATCATATACAAAAAACAAAGAAATCAACTTTAGCACCCAAAAAAAAAACCTATGTACAGATCTATAGAAAGAACATCCAGATCTACCAGAGAAGGATAAAAATCACAACTTTTTTATTTAACAATGGTTAAATACTTGTATTCGTTGAAAACGTTATGTTGAGAGCAAAATGCAAATATCACAGAGCATCTACTTAAAAGTAAACTACAAGTTGTGACAAACCTAGTTTGACAAACAAAGACCCGATCTCGTCAGTTAAAGATGTAGAAGAGCTTGATAGCTGTACATGAAAATACATCAGATAATAAAAAAGAAGTGACAGGAATACCGACCGTGTTTTGATGAAGTGAATGTTTTTGTTATGTGAGAAAGGCGTCGGCGATCGGTGGTATATAAGAGAGGTTTTTGTTGATTCGGAAGGCTGCTTGAACGAGAATGCTAAGAAGGCTTTTATGTTGTGTTTATTTGAAAACCTAATACAAAAGAAGTCGTTTCTATAGTGAAGGTAAACGACGTAGTTTAGTATTTGTTGTAGTTATTTGGAAGTAGTCTTAATTTATTTGCTACGATTTGTTATATTTAGTCGATAATCGTCAGTTGGAGTGACTAATAGATTGTTCGTCGCTAAAGGCCGACGATTCATAAATAATTTTAAATAAATTTATTTTCCTATTCTAATTAAAAATAATCTAAATTGAAAATTAAGTGATTCATTTCAAAATTATTAGGAAATTAATAGGTTGACTGTTCAAATAAAATAACATTGTCTTCAAATTATACATTTTCATTAATATAATTTAAAAAATTATTTGAATAAATAAACATTTTAATTTTTTAATTAATATAATAATACATTGTAATATAATTATAAAACTATTTGTAACAAAATATATTTAAATATTAGTCATTCTTATACTAAAAATTAAGCAAATGAAGAATAATTGCATATATAATCGAGAAGATTTCATTTTATATTTGTTATTGGTAATAGGAAAAACTAATATAAGAAAATACTTGGGTATTTGTGACGTTTATCAAAATTCGTAGCGAAATCATTAAGATTGGGTGACTATTTAGAAGATTAGTAGGGAAATGTATTATATTTGGCGACGATTTATATTTTTCGTAGCTAGAGGTGTCCTTTTGCGAGGAATATAATATCGTCGCAAATTGTGCCCTATCAGAATAGTTGTAACTGTGTCATTTTTGCCTTATGCCAAACCTTTTTGTGATGATTGTTATATATCGTAGCTAAATGTTTGGCTTTTAACGACGATTAGTAGTTTCGTCGCTGAATGTTGAAACTTTAAAAAAAATTAAGTGGGACGACGTATGTCGTCCATCCAAATTCATAAACTACCCGAACCCCTTCCCCCCTTTCTCCCTCATTTTTCCTGCGGTTTTCTCTGCTCTTTGATTTCGTGTTCTTCACCAAGTTTTTCGTCTGTTGTTGTCAATTTAGAGTTCCATCAACGCTTGCGTTGTTTTGTTCACGACATTGGGTAAGTTTTATTTCATTTTTTGTAGGTTTGGTTGTCACATTTGCAATACACGTACCGAATGTGTGTTTTGTTTGAATTTCTTCTATTTGTTGAGTTTTTTGTATGGATTGATGACGGTAATTGAGGGGTTTGTGTTGATTAGTTTTAGGGATAGTGAAGAAAGGGAATTGAAATGTTGAATACGTGTATTTGCTTG
>JANZXP010052849.1:0-11493 GCA_027576715.1 Erythroxylum flavicans | reverse complement strand
AATTCTAATTAACACCATAAGCTTTTCTAATTTAACCTCAATTTCTCCTTTTAATAACATTAATCCTAAAAAAAATTCTACCCCCAAAAACATTATGATTAAAACCTAATCACAATCAAATAAATCAAAATTAATCCTCAACAAAATCTAATCACATGCATTACTAGTATGGAGAGGATCGGCGTCCAACACTCGACTCTCTAAAAACTGCTACCTTTGGCTTGTAATGTTCTATTTATACTTTTGAGGCTCTAGGTCAAAGTTGGGGTTGAAACGGTCTAAAAGATCTTGTGAAACTTGATTTTTTCTGTTAGCCCAATGCAGGTTATGATCGTAGCCAATGCCTTAACCTTTTTGTCATGATCATGGTCTAATGTGCACGATCGTGGCCTAACTTAGAGGCATTCTGTCACGATCGTGCCCCATGTGCACGATCGTGGCCTGGCTACTGCTGGCTCATTCTTCTTTGTCACGATCGTGGCCTACTGTGCCATAATTGTAGGCTATATCTTTGGCCCAAAACTCTTCGAATCTTCTCCATTCTTCACCGTTTACCCTGACACACTAACAAACACATCACGGTACCTCAAAAATATAACATTTAAGCTCAAAGTCTTAATCTAACCTATAAAAACACTAAAACACTCAAACTAACATAATTAAACCCTAAATGGATACTCAATACTCAAATTCCCACTAAATACATAACAAATTAAACCCTTAAAACATCATACAATTAATAACTATCAATATTCCCACACTTCAATGTTTGTTTATCCTCAAGCAAACAAAACAACAACACACAACAAACATAAAGCACACAATGGAATAATGAGGTAATGGCTTTGATCTTCATGAAATGAATTTAATCTTGAACATAATCGTTCGGTTATGTCAAATCATTAATATGCAAAATATGTGTCTAGGGGCTTTGAACTAAATATACAACTTAATCGACTAAGTGTTAACTTATTTACCCTTTTCAACTGTACACACACATTAATATATTTTTGATCCCTCAGACTTTGTAACTGTTCCTAATTACATTTTCATGAAAATTCAAGCTTATTATAAGTTCGGTAGGTTTTTATTAAGGAAACACACATTTTTTCACTATTTATCTAAACCTGGAGTTAGTCTTTTACTCGGAGGCAAACATTTGTGATGAATGTCGATCCGGTTACTCAACTAAGTCATTTTACTAAACAGCTTGGTTAAAACATCATTATAACCTTTTTATGTGAAGGAACACATTTGTGATGCTTGTCGATCGGGTTACTTAACTATTATCACATTTTCAACTGGCTACTAGCTCTATTCATAACCCGAAGGTCAGCAGAATAATAATTTTTAACAAAACAATTTTTTTATTGCCTACCTTGTTGCTTTTAGCTATTCGTTTTCATAAAAAATACTAGTTAAGCTACTTAAGTTAAAAGATCTCAAATTATGAATGAATGTGACAATCTAGAGGGTGCTAAATTTACACTAAGTCTTAATTAGACTGTATATTTATCCCAAAGGCCCCTAATTTACTAGTTTTGTAAGTTAATGATCATTCACAACTTAATAAACTATGCCCAAAATTAAATGAATTTCACTCAATCTAAGCCATTAACACATTCACACATTTTACACAATTTAATCTAATAACTATCATATAGTATGCAAAATCACATTCAAAAGTAAAACACATAATCTCTCCCCACACTTGAACAACCAATTGTCTTCAATATGAGAAGGAAGCACACACAAACACATGATAAGTAAAGACAAAATAGAAACTAATGTGACAGGAAACAAAGAAAAATAGAAAGAAAAAAACAAAATAAAATTGACGGCTAATTTTAAAAAGAAAAATTAGGTTAGGTATAAATCTGAAGGAGATTGAGGTGGTGTTAGTGTCGGAATGAGAGTTCACATGCATCGCTCTCATTTTATTGAAAATAAATCTAACTATCCCTTACTTTTTTTAAACAAAATCTAAATTGTGCTGGTTTATGGTCCTTAGCTTGATCTTTCGTGCAAGAAGGCATTTTCAATTATTCAGAGACAAGGACATCACTTCCTTATCTTTGGGAATTACTCCTCCAAAATACAGCTTACACCGATGCCCATTAACCTTAAAAGTCTCCTTGTTAACATTTTCCAATTTAAGAACTCCATGATCAAAAACTTGAATAACTGTAAATGGCCCATTCCATATAGACTTCAACTTCCCTAGAAATAGCCTCAACTGGGAGCTATATAGCAGAATAGTGTCTCCTACTTTGAATTCTTTTTGCTTGAGACGAGCATCGTGCCATTTCTTAACCTTTTCCTTGTAGAGTTTGGCGTTCTTATAAGCATTAAAACAAAACTCTTTAAGTTCGTCCAGTTGGAGAAGTCTCTTTTCGCCGGCTCGTTTCCAGTCAAAGTTTAATGCTTTAATCGCCCAATATGCTCTATGTTCTAATTCAACCGGCAAATGACAAGCTTTCCTATACACTAGTCTATACGGAGTTGTTCCAATGGGTTTTTGAAAAGCTGTCCTATAGGCCCATAAGGCATCATCTAGCTTTGCTGCCCAATCCTTATGGGAGTTATTCACTGTCTTTTCCAAAATTCATTTCAGCTCACGGTTAATAACTTCCACTTAGCCACTGGTCTGCGGATGGTATAATGTGGCAACACAGTGGTGTACTCCATATCTTTTTAAAAGTGCATCAAAAGATCTGTTGTAAAAATTTGCGCCTCCATCACTTATAATTGTACGTGGCACTCCAAACCGGCTAAACAGCCATTTAGTGAACTTCTGCACTACCTTGCCATCATTGGTTGGAGATGCTACCACTTCAGTCCAACAGGAAACATAATCAACCCTACTAAAATATACATGTTCCCCATTGAAGATGGGAATGGACCCATAAAATCAATCCCCTAGACATCGAAGACCTCTATCTCTTGAATATTGGATAAAGGCATTTCATCCCTCTTGGAGATGTTACCTATCCTCTGGAATCGATCACATTGTGCTATGTAGGTCTATGCGTCCTTAAACAACTGTGGCCAGTAAAATCCACCCTCTAGTATCCGAGTCGTCATTTTGTTGGCTCCATAATGCCCAGCATACTGCCCTTCATAACATTGCTTAAGGACGTTTAACATTTCCTCATCTAAAACACAACGTCGAATTAACCCGTCCGCACACGCTCTATATAGGGTTGGTTTATCCCATATATATCGGTTACAGTCATGCAAAAACTTCTTCCATTGTTGGTAAGAGAGATTTGATGGAAGTTTACCACTGGCCACATAATTGGTGATATCTGCAAACCACGATATAATCAAACTCTCAAGTAACATTATAGTTTCTTCGGGGAAATTCTCGTTAATTTCATTGCTTGGCTTGCATTACCCTCTCAAGTATTGATAAATGATCAGCTACCACGTTTTCAACTCCTTTTTTTATCTCTCACCTCTAAATCAAATTCTTGTAAAAGTAACACCCATCGAATTACCCTAGGTTTTGCATCTTTTTTATTGAAAAGGTATTTCAATGCCGCGTGGTCAGTAAACATAATTACCTTTGATCCCAAAAGATATTTCTGAAATTTATGACATGCGTACACTACTGCGAGTAGTTCCTTTTCGATGATAATCTAATTTAACTGAGGTCCTGTAAGAGTCTTGCTGGCATAATAAATCGCATGCAGCTTCTTATCCTTCCATTGGCCTAAAACACAACCTATGGCCTGATCACTTGCATCACACAAAACTTCAAATAGCAGTGTCCAATCTAGTGGTGATAAAATTGGTGCTGATATTAATGCCTCTTTTAAGTTGTTGAATGCAGACATACATTTGTCATTAAACACGAAGGGCACATCCTTAACTAAGAGATTTGTCAAAGGTCGTGCAATTTGCAAAAAGTCCTTGATGAATCGTCGGTAGAATCTTGCATGACCTAAAAATCCTCGCACTCTTACATTGTTTAGTGGTGGAAGTTTCTCTATCACCTCCATTTTTGCTCTGTCAACTTCAAATCCTTGATGTGAGATCTTATGTCCAAGAACTATCCCTTCTTGTGCCATGAAATGACATTTCTCCCATTTCAACACCAAGTATGACTCTTCACATCTTTAAAGAACTTTATCCAAATTAGTTAGACACAAGTCAAAGGAATCTCCAAAGACTGAAAAGTCATCCATGAACACCTCCATTATGTCTTCTATCATGATAGCAAAGATTGACATCATGCACCTCTAAAATGTTGCTGGAGCGTTGCAAAGTCTAAAAGGCATCTGTCTGTATATGAAGGTCCCATAGGGGCAAGTGAACGTGGTTTTCTCTTAATCATTAAGGTAGGTGAAGATCTGATTATAGCCTGAATATCCATCTAAGAAGCAATATAATGAATGACCAGCTACACTTTCTATCATCTGGTCTATGAATGGGAGAGGAAAGTGATCTTTCTTAGTCACCGAGTTAAGTTTGCGATAATCTATACATACTCTCCACCCTATGACTGTTCTGGTTGAAATTTGTTCTCCACCTTCACTTTCTATCACTGTCATTCCTCCCTTTTTAGGTACATATTATACTGGGCTGACTTGCTCATTATCAGAGATGGGATAAATTATTCTTGCATCTAGGAGTTTTATGATCTCCTTCTTGACCACCTCCTTCATGTTAGGGTCTAGTCTCCGTTGACTCTCTCGCACCAATCTACATCCTTCCTCTAAGTTTATTTGGTGCATGTAGACATTTGGGCTTATTCCTTGAAGGTCAGCAATCTGCCATCCAATGGCTCTCATCCGCTTCTTAACAACTGCCACCACCTTACGTTCTTGTTTTTCACTCAATTGGTTAGAAATTATTACTGGTAGCATTTGAACTTTACCCAGAAAGGCATACCTGAGGTGTGCAGGTAAAGGCTTAAGCTCTAATATTAGAGGTTTCTCTAAAGATGGTGCTGTGGGTGTTTCGGTTCAAACTAATTTATCTTGATGCACTAGAACATTTGCCTCTTCCAACTCATCATCTTCTTTAGATTCAGGAATTTGGTGTTCATTGTCAGCTTTAGTTTCTAATGACTTCACTTCTGCTATGAAACTCTCAACTTGTTTCTGCTAATTTAATCCATAATTTCAACTTCCATGCATGCACTGCTCATTATTGGATTCTTTAAAGCCTTATTCCTGTTAAATTCAACTTGATCTTTGCCTATTTAAAGTGTTAATTTCCCTTCATGAACATCAATTATGTCCTTTCCTGTGTTCATAAATGATCGATCTAAGATCAGTGGGCAATTCTTATCTTCTTAAAAATCTAGAACGACAAAATCCACGGGAATAATGAATTTATCCACTTGTATTAGAACCTCTTCCACTATTCCATACGGTTTCTTAATGGATTGATCAGTCAACTGAATTAACATTGACCTCTCCCAATCCTAACTTCCTAAATATCGGCAAAGGCATAAGATTGATGCTAGCTCCCAAATCACACAAACACTTTGTAAATTCTAATTCACTAACCACACAAGGTATTGTAAAACTTCCTGGATCTTTCAATTTCAAAGGCATTTGCCTGGTGACTATTGAGCTGCAAATACCAGTTAAGGCTATCAGCTAATTATTTTCCTAAGTACGCTTCTTTGACAATATATTCTTTAAAAATTTTGCATATTTGGGCATATGTTCTAACGCCTCCATAAAGGAAAGATTTATCTGTAGCATCCTTAGCTTCTCAACAAACCTTGCAAATTGTTCATCCAACTTCTTCTTTTATAATCATTAAGGAAAAGGTACCTTGGGTTGATATGGCGGAGGTGCAACATATGGAGGATATTAGCTCATATCCACTTCTTTATCCTTTTCTTGATTCTTCTTAACTGGCTGGACAGGCTTCTCTATTGTCCTTGTGGGTGGTTCAATTTCCTTCTCACTTCGAAGTATGATAGCCTTTAATTGCTCCCTTGATTTTGTTCCTAAAGTGTTACGTATAGAAAAGGCATTTGACAATTGACTCACTTGGGCTTCTAGATTATGAATGGACAAAGCATGATCCTTAGTGACTCGCTCGAATTTCTCTTCCAGCTTCTTTTGTACATTATCTAAAGTTCCAAGCTTATCTAAAATTTTATCCAACTTTGACTCCAACGAGCTTGTTTTATCTTGCTGAAAGCTTGATTGCCCTTGAGGCCTAAACTGCCCTCCATTATTATTATTCGACCAGGAAAAGTTGGGGTGATTCTTCTACTTAGGGTTATAAGTGTTGGAGTAACAATTGTTTCCCCTTCCTTGTCCATATTGCACCCCCATATAGTTCACTTGCTCCTAGTTGTCCTCTCTTATCAAGTAGTAGCCCACGGTATCATGATCTACTTAACCACATAACTCACACTTTAATTACATGGCCTTAACTGGAGCAGAGGATGATGCCTTTATACCATTGAGTTTTTGCATCAAATTGTCGATCTTTGCTTGCATCTCTGTCATCTGATCAACCGTGATGACTCCCTTTTGCTCTCTAAAAATGGTAGGTTGCCTACCTCGCTCACTCGTTCATAGGCAACTATTACTGGCCATCTCCTCGATCAATTCCTCTACTTCATCGACCATCTTTCGCATCAAAGATCCTCTCGACACTGCATCGATGGTACCTCTAATAGGTGGGTTAACTCCATTGTAAAACGTTTATAGAAGGAATTCCTTCGGTAGGTTGTGATGTGGGCACTTCCTCTGCAAGTCCTTGTATCGCTCCCAGGTTTCATAAATTAACTTCCCATCACCTTATTGGAAATTAGTAATTTCCTTTATTTTCATAATGGTCTTTGTCAATGGGAAGTATTTATCTAGAAAAGCACACACGAGCTGCTCCAACGTTGTATTGTTAGTGAGGCTGAGTGAGTGATACCAAGCCTTCGCTCTATCCTAAGTGTGAAAGGGAATAGTCTAATCCTAACAGCATCTTCTGAAATTTGGTGATACCGGAAAGTATCACAAATCTTGAGAAAATTTACGATATGCGCATTCGAAACCTCGTTTGCCAGTCTATAAAATTAGACGTTCTGCTGAAGTATGATCAGGAGGGCTGGCTTGATTTCGAATGAGGCCGCTTAAACTAGCGGCCTAGCCACTCGTTGGTTAGATGGGTTAAACCTCGGACTCATAAATTCCACAAGGGTTCGTTGTTACCGTCCTTGAGTTGCTCCTTAATCCATGTTTCTCTGAAATTCCTCAGCCATTTGTGATTTTCCTAACTCTTGTTCTTCTTCTTCTCGCCGAGCTTTCCTAAGGGTGTATTCTAATCGTGTTATGTCTAAATCTATCGTCTCCATTTCACGACTTGAACCCCTCGTGACTCTTGTGTTCGTACAAGAACATGATTCCTAAAATAAACTAACGAACTAAAACCAAAAATTAAAACTACCCTAACACCTTAAACTATATAACTAAATTGCCTTCCCTGACAATGACGCTAAAAAATTGATCGTAAGGTTACACGTGCTAAGTTTGACTATTTATAACTTTGGTAAATTCTGCAAGCGTACGGGTCATTCGCGTTGTACCTAAGGTGTTGATCCCACGAAGAGGGCTAAACTAGTCCTAAAATCTAAGGTCGTCCTAACCTACAATAATTCTAAACAAATAACTAATGTAGAAATTAAATCAATCAACAATCAATTATGAGAAATTAAAGTGTCGAAGTGTAAATAAAATAACAATCACACAACCCAATATGAAATTAACCTAGACATTATTCACACAAAATGAAATTTTATAGACATGTGAAAATAAAAGTTTTGGGCTTTACAATTACCCCTCCTTACAAAAATTTCATCCTCGAAATTTAACCAAGTGTACATTAACATGCTCAAAATAAATGGGGGATATAACGCAAGCATTTGGTGCTTGGGCTCCCATGTAGCTTCTTCTATTGCGTGATTCCTCCACAGCACTTTAACTAAAGGAATAATCATATTACACAAAACCTGGTCTCTGTGATTAAGAATTTACACCAGTTCTTCTTCAAAAGTCAAATCTTCCTTTAAATTCACTGGTTGCTTTGTGATTACATGAGATAGATTAGCTAGATATTTGCGAAGCATAGACACATGGAAGACATTGTGAATCTTTGCATGTTTGTCTTGTAACTTCGATCGATATGCCACTGATCCAATCCTTTCCATAACTTTATACGGCCTCATGTAACGTGGACTTAATTTACTACATTTTCTAAATCTCAATATGCCTTTCCAAGGGGAAATATTAATAAATACCTCATCTCCAATTTCAAATAAAAGATCTCTATGGCGATTATCCACATAACTTTTCTGTTTATCCTGAGTTATCTTTAATCTGTCCCGAATAATCTGGACTTTATTTGTTTTCACTTACACAAGTTCGGGACTTATCAGTTTCCTTTCACCTACCTCATCCCAGTATACTGAAGTTCTGCATTTTCTTCCATAAAGTGCCTCATAAGGGGCCATGCCAATGCTGGCCTGATAACTGTTATTGTAGGCAAGCTGTATCAGTGGTAAGTATGTGTCCCAATTCCCCTTGAACTCCATGACATAGGATCTAAGCATATCCTTAAGTGTCTGAATAGTTCTCTCTAACTGACCATCCGTCTGAGGGTGAAAGGTAGTTCTAAACTTCAAGCGTGTACCTAAGGCTTTTTGTAAGTTGGGCCAAAATCTTGATGTAAACCTAGGGTCACGATATGAGACAATAGAAATTGGCGTACCATAGAGTCTCACTATTTCATCCATATAAAGCTGGGCTAACTTGTTTAAGGAATAATCATTCTTGATTGAAAGGAAATGTGCTGACTTTGTTAACATGTCCACTATCAACCATATAGCATCATGCCCTTTCTGACTCTATGGAAGTCTTACTACAAAATCTATAGTAATCTTCTCCCACTTCCATTATAGGATAGGGAGGGGTTGCATTAGTCCCGTAGGCTTCTAATCTTCTACTTTTACATACAGATAGGTTCGACACTTAAAAACAAAGTCTGCTATTTCCTTCTTCATACTTCTCCACCAATAGTGCTCTTTGAGAGTGTGGCACATTTTTTATTACCTGGAAGCATAACGTAAGTTGAGGAGTGAGCTTCCTCTAAGATCTCTTTCTTTAATTCTTCTACATCTGGTACATATAATCGTTGCCTCCTTACCACTATACCATCTTCCTTGATAGTAAGATCCATTTTTGCAAAGTCTCAACTTCTGTCTTTAATTTCATCAACTGTGGATCTCTCCTTAATATGATCTACGAAGATGGGATGAACATGAAAGGTAGTAATTAATGTTGTTGAATTTTTCATGTCCAATTTCACTCCTAGAGACCTCATTTCCACTAGAACTAGAAGATATATTCTTTTCAGTTGTGCTATCAAACTGGTAGGTCTCCTACTTAAGGAACTTGCCACTACATTAGCTTTTCTAGGATGGTATCGTACAATCATAATCTTTTATTAACTCTAACCACTGCCTCTACCTTATGTTTAGCTCCTTTTGAGTAAACAAATATTGCAGACTCTTATGATCAGCGAAAATCCTTCAGGGAACACCGTACAAATAATGCCTCCATATTCTCAACGAAAAAACTATTGCTGCCAATTCTAAATCATGAGTAGAGTAGTTATATTCATGCTTCTTCAATTGCCTAGAAGTATAGGCTACAACCTTATCATTCTGCATAAGTACACACCCTAATCACTATCTCGAGGTATTACTATACATTACGAATCCATCAGTCCATGTTGGTAATGTGAGTACAGGAGTCATTGTCAGCCTTTTTTTCAATTCATTAAAACTTCATTGACAAGCATCTAACCACTCAAATGTCTCCTCTTTTTGTGTTAACTTGGTCAGTGGACTTGTTATTATGGAAAATCCTTCAATAAACTTCCTATAATAACCTGCCAACCTAAGAAAACTCCTGACTTCCATCACAGTGGTGGGAGATTTCCAATTAATAACAACTTTAATCTTTTGGGGATCTACACTAAGTCCTTCAGCTGAGATGACATGACCCAAGAAAATAACCTTATCAAGCCAAAACTGGCACTTACTGAACTTAGCATATAATTGGTGCTCTCATAAGGCTTATAGCACAATCAAAGTGTTCTGCATGATCCTCCTGATTTCTTGAGTTCACCAATATGTCATTAATAAACACGATCACAAACTTATCTAGGTACTCTCGAAACACCCTATTCATCAAATCCATAAAAGCAGCTAGTGCATTCGTTAATCCAAAGGGTATAACTAAAAATTCATAATGCCCGTACCTCGTCCTAAATGAAGTTTTCGAAACATCTTCACTGCAAACTTTGAACTAATGATAACCTAATCTTAGATCAATCTTTGAATACACCTTAGATCCCTATAGTTGATCGGATAACTCATCAATCCTCGGGAGTAGATATTGGTTGCGAACTATCACTTTATTCAATTGTTTGTAGTCGATACTCAACCTTAAACTCTCATCCTTCTTTTTCATGAATAAGACTGGACCTAAACACTTCTTTAATTCCTCCATTTCCACTTTCAATTCTTTTAACTCCGTCAGAGGCATTTTGTACAGAGTAATTGAAATCGGTTGGGTTTCTAGTGGTATATCTATCTCACACTCTATTACCCTATCCGGGGGTAATCCTAGAAGATCCTCTGGAAATACATCGGGAAACTCCTTCACCACTTGAATATCTCCAAGTTGAATCTCATTGTTATTCTATTCATTCTTATAAGCTAGATATCCTTGACATCCTTTACGGAGCATTCTATTAGCTACCATGGCAGTCACAATACTAGTGGAAAGATATTTCTATAATCCGCATAATATTACCTCTGGTTTCCCTAATCAACTTAGCCTAACCTCCCTTTTAAAACAATCCACCATTACACGATGTGTTGAGAACCAATCCATTCCGAGAATAACATCAAGATATCAGATATCCAATATGATAAGGTTTGTTGGGAATTCCTTACCTCCAATCAGTATTTTACTATCTACAAACATTCTTTTACCGAAGACTAAGTTCCTAGCTGGAATGGAAACTACTACCCCAATGTCTAATAACTGAGGCTCAACACTTAATTTTGTAGAAAATCCATAAACATGAAAGAACGTGTAGCACTAGGATCTATTAAAATATATGCATTATGATCAAAAACAGTAATCATACCTGTGATTACCTCTAGTGTGGCATTGGCATCCTGCCGAGTGACAGTAAAATCTCAGGCTTGTATATGAGATCTACGTGCCTGTCCTGGAGGGACTGCTCCCCTACCCCCAGAACTTCTACCAGATCCAGTAAAACTAGACCCTCTGGATGAGAACCTCAATTGCCCTATCTGTAACCCCCTCTAGCTTGTGGAGGTGCTGAAGATCTAACCACCAACTTCTCTGTGGTGAGTTAAGATTTCATATCCTATGTTTTTCTATAGAGAATTTTGATAAATTTTTGTGTGTGATAGTATTCTGAAAAATA
>JANZXP010052758.1:0-11498 GCA_027576715.1 Erythroxylum flavicans | reverse complement strand
AATTAAATATATATTATTAATAAAATTGTTCGACGATTATAATTTAAATATAATGGAAATATATATTTTAAAAAAATAATAAAAATTTTACCGACAGAAATATGCAAGATTTTCGTCGGTAATTGTCTAAATACAATACCGACGGAACATACTTTCCGTCGATAATATTTTCTAATTTACCGACAGACAATTTTACCGTCGGTAAGTTTACCGACTGTATTAAAAACATTCCGCAAAATTTACATACGGGTAAGTCACCGATCGGTAAATTTAGCGACGGAATACATCGGATGGTCGGTAACTTTTCCGTTGATGTTACCGACGGTTTACCTTTTTTGTCGGTAATTTTACCGACTGTAGACAAACTTTCTGTCGGTGAATTTAGCTACGGCCAAATCTCAGACGTTTTTGACCGTCGGTTTATTCCATCGGTAATTTGGTATACCGACGGAATATTTCTCGATTCCGTCGGTAATTTTCGTCTCTAATTCACTATTTTCTTGTAGTGTTTGTCTTATCCCACATATCTCCTTTCTGACATTCGTTGCTCTTGATGTAGGAAAGAATTTCTCCGTAAACATTCTTTTAATCTCATTCCATGTTGTCATTGAGCCAGGTGGAAAATAATATAATCAATCATTTGCCTTATCGTTCAATAAGAAAGGCCCTAAAATTAATTTGTTCTTCTGTCACCCCTTGTGACTTCATTCCAGAGTAGAGAATATGAAATTCCTTCAGGTGTTTATGTGGATCACTTACAGTACCACAAAAAATAGGCAGTAAGTGAATCAAACCAGATTTTAATTTGAAATCTACCTTAACATCTGAAAATTGTATGCATAAAGGTTGTTGATTCAAGTTCAATGTCCCTAACTCTCTCAACATTCTAGGGTTGAGATTTTCCATCTTTTCCCCATCTTTTTGAAGATTAGAGTCTTCACCAATTGTTAGATCTACTTCAACTTTCACGTCTAAAGGTGAATGATCACTTCCTTACTTAGTCTTTTTTCTCAAACGACGTGCTGTCTTCTTAATTTCTGGATTATATTATAATTTACCTATCTAAGAAACACGAGTTGTACAAGAAAAGAGGTTAGCAACAACTGTAAAAGAAAACGGAAAGAAACTAAGAAACTAAATAGATCCTGGTAACAACGCCAAATTTTGGTCGAGTTGTCAAAACCTCCAAAATAATTCTGATTCTCCAAACTTTTTGTAGTAGTCATAGGACTAGTTCAAATCCCTAGAAAACTAAATGCTAGTTTCTTAATTTTAAGTAATAAAATTAAAAAGGAATGGGTTTTGATTAAATAACTAATTAACAAAAAATAATAAGAAATCAAATTAAATCAACTAAATATAAAAGTGAGAAAGTCAAGATTACCAAACTCTGATTTAAGGGAAAGATCTTATCCAATTATAACATTGATCATTAGTTTAAAAGAATATTTTCACAATTCAAATAGTTAGTCTGAAACATATTAGGATAGCCATAATAATTCTAAAATTTTCCTAAATTAATTGATTCAAACCCAGCATCCAAACTAAAACTTATCATCCATTGACTAAGAGTGATATCATTCCATATCAAACAAATGATAGCAATAAGTTAGTGAAAAAGATTAACCCTAAATAAAATATCGAGATAGTTGCAATTATTTAACTTAATTTTCTTGTTTATCATAAGTTAAATATGCAAATTCATAAGTAACATATTTGCTACATGTACCAATCCTACATGATAATTATGAATCATTAAATTCATGGATAGCGATAGAATAATCAATATTAAATTAAATTGGCAGATTAATCAATATTAATCATTCATGAAATAAGAGAACTTAAAATAAGAAATATTTGAATTAAAACATGAATAAAAGGTTTAGAACACAAAACCTCACAAAGTTACAACTAGAATATCGAATCCCTTTGAATCAGAACTATTGAGTTTAGCCACACGTGAATTTTGCTCCAATAACAAAAATAGAAGAAATATAAAGAATTTTGAAAAACTTAAGAGAGAACCTTTTTTTATTGTGAGGAACGTCCCTTTTATAGGATTTCTGATCTAATCCTAATCTAATTCTACCTTGCAAAGATATCTATCTAAAACAAATTCAAATTCAAATTCCTACATGATAGGGATAGCAAGAAGTTTCCCAATTAAACTACAACTCTTCAATTGATATCCACTGCAGCAATCTCTTCATTTTATCCAAATTTTGTAATTATCATCAATAGATTCCCAATTTGATGCAATCTCTACTTTTCATCTCCTAAATCAAAACAAACATTAATTTTAATATTTAAGCACTAAAATAAATTCAAAACAAAGGAGGTAATATGTCAAGATAAGATCTTATCAATATATGTCGCTAAACGAATATGAGAGCTCGACATAAAAGTACTTATTTCATCACATTTATTAATAATTATTCTCAATATAGTTAAATTTATTTGATTTCTCAAAATTTAAAACATTTTGTATTTCAAGAAGTATATGACTTTAGTTTAGAACAATAAAATTAAGCTGACAAAAACTTTAATAATCGATTAAGTATAAGAAGAGTTCTTGACAAAAACTTTAATAATCGATTAAGTATAAGAAGAGTTCTTTGATTAATTCAAGATGTCATATGATGAAAATTGAATGGGTAGCTAGTGATTATCATATGAATCCACCGACAAGTTGGTGGTGTAGAGATGAGAGATAACACTCTTCTCATGGTTAAGTCTATAATGGCTTTGCCTATCACCTATTGAGGTAATGTGTCATTGATGATCAAATATTTACTTGATAGGATGCCTATGAAATCATATCCTAAAATAATACGAGATATGGTTTAGTAAGAGACTTAATTAATCATATATGATTTCTTGATAATGTGTTTATTACCACGGTTACTCTTATAAGTTTAGGAATTTAGGTTCCAAAGAGAAGAAGAGTATCTTTGAAAGAAATTTTTTTTTTAGCATTCCAAAGAATATATGTTCAAAGGTGAACAAGGTGATAAATAAGTGATTGAATTTGTGTTATAAGATATCTCATTCTTAGAGACTAATTTCTCAAAGCAAGAAAAGGTAGTTCAAAACTTATTTCAATATGAAAGACTGAATTAGAATGATATTATAAGGTAAGACCAATTGAATGGTATTGATCCAAGTAGGAGCAATTTAGGAGATGACGAATTGATTTCTAATCAATGACAATTGCAACCCAATAGGAACTCTTTACCAGTTTTGAATTTAAATGGGAGCAATATGAATGTAGAGGGTTTCATTTTTTAAAATTTCATTATACCCATATTATGAGAAAATTATTCCTCATACAGTTCTAAAGTTAAAAGGAATAGCCTTTATGGTAGTTCCAAAAGAAATTAATAAGCCGAGGAATATGAAAAGACTCCATTTAGTCTTAATAAGGATGAATGAGTTATATTTGAATATAAGACTTAGATAATCTTCCGAAAGGACATGTAGCTACCAAGAAAAAATGTGTTCTTCAAATGTTAAGTAAAAGACTGATGGTAAATTTGAAAGATCCAAAGCATGTTGAGTGGCAAATAGATACACACAATCGAAGATATTAATTATAAGAATAAATTCTCATTTGCTTTGAGGTTTATATCAGTTTGATTGATTTTAGCTTTAGGATTTGGAAAAGATCTTGATATACCCAAATGGAAGCAAAGACTATATTCTTAAATGAAGAACTAGATAAAGGAATCTATATGGTACGACAACTAAGTTTCATCCAAAAGGGCCAAGATCATCACATGCTCAGATTATTAAAGTCAATTTATGGTCTAATATAGTCTCGAAGTAAGTGGAATATTACATTAATACTATAATCATGTTGTATAATTTTGTTATGATTAGAGAAAACCATTTAGTACATGTTAAAATATCTAATTATAAATATGTAGTTTTATCATTTCATGTGGATAACAACTATTAATAGCTAGTGACAATAAGTAGTTTGTTAAGTGAATAAACAAATTGGCTATCAACCATGATTAAAATGAAGAATATGGCTAAGGCTACATACACCTTTGTGGTTTAGATCACTATCATTAAAGTAGTGTTTTTTCACTTTTATAAGCTATATATATATATATACACAGTAAAATGCTTGAATAATTTTGTATGCAAGATAGTAAAGTGTTTTTTTGATGCAAATTACTAAACATAAGCAACTAAGCAATTTGTAGTATCATCAGATGCCACATGAAGAACAAGAGATAAAGATGATTCTTTATTTCAAAGAAATCAGTACTCTTATGCACACTATGTTGTGTATAAAAAAATACATTAAAAGACAAGTACTAGAGAGCTCAAATATTAATATCAAATCAAACACATAGGTATCCAATATCATTATGTTAGGGATATGGTAGCACAAAGAGAAATGAATATGCCTAGTGATTATTTATAATACTTGTTATTAATGATGACGATTTGTTTGTTATCGAATATATGTTTAATGGAGAATTAAACAACATTTTCTATAATGAATTAAACAATATTTTCTATAATGAATTTTCTATTTTAGAATGAATGTTAAATGAGTATTGAACAATGAGTTTTAATTACAAGAACTATGTCAGATAGATACGAGATGCCTTCTCAAATAGGTGATCACCTTCATTGTTTTGCTCAATGGGGATTTCTCAAGCTTTAAGCTATTTATCTTAGTGATATATAAGAGCTCAAGAATGATATGTTTGTCAATCTATCTTAATATGCCAGTTGTGAGTTCTGAATTATGGATTAAATAAAAAAAATAAGTAAACTCAAATTAGCATTACGTATGCTTGAACTATAATCTATATAGTATTTAAGAAATGACATACTCTAATAAAAAAAGTCAATGCTGTAACACTTGTTTCATATCATGTGTGCATTTTCAACTAATAAGGATAATATTATATTATGTGAGGATCTTTTGAGACTATGTGAACCTCAAACTTAAAGTACCCTTTTTACTTGAGTTCTAGTTTCAAAGAATTAAATTGATGTTTTCTATCTTCGAACGTCACTAGAAAATCATGAACAATTTAATATAATGAGATATTTTAGAAAAACAAGTTGATCTAAAGGATTGAGAAACAAGGAAGATCATTTCAATTCCATGTTTGCATCAAGATGCATTTAGAAGGCACACATTTTATGTAGAAGGTAGTACAAATACAAAATATTTATATAATGAAAATGAGACAATAATTGATGCAATAAATGATTTAAGATATGGCATACTAAATCTACTTAAAGATCTTTGTATGCTGGTCACACAAGTTATTTGACAAATATGATGCAAAAATCTTATTAACTAAACTCTTCATAAGTAAGAAATGATAATAAAAGGACAGACATGATGAATTTACATGTATGACCTTTCATTATCATTAATTTTTGAGGTATAATTAAAAACATTATCTATAAATAATAAATAGGGTTAGTTACCAAAATAACTCAATCTTTTATCAATTTTTTAATTATAACCCGAACTTTAAAAAATCAATAAAATGGGTAAGCTTTCAATTTTTTCAATTCTAGCCCGAACTTCAAAAAGTAACAATAAAATACTCAAACTTTCAATTTTATTCAATTATAGCTTGACGTTAGTATTTCCATTAAGTTTGCTAATGTGACTTACCACGTGTTTCAAAAACCTTAACTATTAATACACGTCATCTAAAATTAACACAACAAATAAAGATTAATGAAACGATGTCGTTTAATCATGTAATTAAAACATCATTGTTGTTTGAAAATGACCTAAATCATATTACGCAGCCCCAAGGCCTTACGTATTGATTTTAGTTTTTTCCTTCGTTTTCAATTTGTTCTTTTCACTCCTTCACCCTTCAATTTTTAGATTGCACAACCCCTATGCCTTACACTAAAGGCATCAGAAGAATGAACTAAAAATGGAGAACTTACTGGTGCAATACACTATAATGCAAGAGTAGTTTGGGATATTAGAAGAACAAATAGAAAACAAAGAGCTGAGGGGATCGGGAAAATAATAGATAATGTCTAGCTAGAATTGAAGAAAATTGAAAGTTTGAGTATTTTATTGCTATTTTTTGAAGTTTGGGCTAAAATTTTTAAAAATTGAAAATTTGGATATTTTATTACTATATTTTAAAGTTCGGGCTATAATTGAAAATTTGACAAAACCTTAGGCTTTTTTTGGTAATTAACCCTAATAAATAATCATGGATTGAATTGATTAAAGAGTTTCTCACCTAGATTCCTTTAACCGTAGAATAACAATTAAATTCAGATAAGTGATTTGGTTAATTAATGATATATATATATATGTATATATATATGTATGTATGTATATATATATGTATGTATGTATATATATATATATCTATGCGTTACATATTTCCTACAATTAGATTTTTGTTTTTCATCATTGATTCAAGTATGTTTTGATCATATTACTTTATCTTTAAATGAAATACTCTTACGAAATGAAATTTACAAAATGTTATTTTTTGTTTGGAAAATATAGAATGTATTTACAACAATTAGCAATTGAAAATGAAATGTCCTTCAAAGTTTGTTCTCTCACACGCCTTTATATTAGTTTTTGTTTGTGAGACTGAGTTCTTTGGGCACGACGACGCCTTGATGCTGCTACACTCAAATGTACTATCCTTGCTCTGCGCATGGGACAAAGAGAAAATCAAAACAACAAAGTTAAAGACAGGCGAATTATTATAGTAACCAAGCAAGCAAGAAAGTGCTTTACCATTCTACAGGCTCCAGCATCAAGATCACAGACAGGATAATAGTGAGCGCAGCAGCTGAAATGATAATCGCAACAGGTTACACATTGAAGAGGGCCACATCCCCATGAGAAGCAGAAACCTGCATCCTCTTATGTGCAGCAGCATGTGCTTCCGTCTGGACAGGAGTAATAATCGTCACAAACGGTGGAAGGCTTGGCTGGTGGAGATGGAGGAGTATAACCTGGATTAGGGGGGTTTGCACCATTCTTCATCGGATATGAAGCTTCCATTGCAATTCCACACTAGTCAGTTTTTGCATTGGCAACATTACGTTCCATCCTAACGTATCCATCCTCTCCCCAATTAGGACTCCATGAGTTTCTTACGATCCAATAATCTTTGTCATTTTCAGTAACATATCCCATAGCAACCACCCCGTGGTCTAGCTCTGTTCCGCAGATACCAGTAAAAACACCCTGAACGAGAAAAGCATACACGTTCACATTGTTTTCATGTGTGCAAATGATTGAATAAGACACCATTAAAGCCAACTATTGGGATAAGCAATGCATAGAATAAAATAGAATTTAATATTTGCAATAATTACACATGACAAGAATCAGTTAGCAAACTATTTAACAAATATGAGTAAATAAATTACCGATTGGTAAAGTTGTAAAGCTCTGCCATCTGCTTGAATGGCAACGCTAACTGGTTGATGTGCCACAGCCCTGTTCAATGAACTCTCATCATTTTCAGGAACATCTTCATATCCATGAATGGTAACAAGCCGAGCATTTTTCTGTAAGAAGAATAACTTAATGTTCACATTTATAAGCTCAAAAACCTTCATGCATAAGTTTGAATGAAAGCCTGTTTGGATCACACAAGTTATCAGTGGCCTTGTCTGGATAATCTTTCTCAGCATCAATGCCACCATAGTCCCTAAGGGCCTCCATTGCATCCCTGGTTGTATGATTTATCGCAATCTACAAGCTCTTGGTCAGACAAAGAGATTAAATCACCAGTAACTATTTGGTTTATGCCCTCCACAGCGCCAATGGTAGAAAATGCCCAGCAACTCCCTTCGTAGAACAACCAACACATGATAAGGAACAACAAACACAATCAAGAAAAGAAACATGATATGCTTTTAAGACATTATATGATTTGGTATAAATTAGTCCACTACATTATTTCATATATAGTATGTATAATATTATTATTATCACGGTTAGGAACAGACCAATCAAAGGATGATATATCTATGAATATGTGAGCTAGTGTTAGGTCATGATATGATTATATTTAAGGGCAACCGTGATGTATGAACTAAATGAATAGAGATATACGTTATAATTTAACCATATTTTTTTAATCAACGAACTGATAAATAAACATAAAATCAAAAACCATCTAAAGTCATCAAATACAAACAGTTGAACTTAACTTCAATATATGAAGTCAAATGTTACAGATATAAGTCGGAAACAACTTCCTGACAGAGTTGGCAAGAGACGAGCTACATGTCTAAGAAAATATTGTGTTCTTTAAAATAGATCCTAAAGCAAGATCATCATCACAACAATTCAGTCTCTCGTTAAAGTAACTAAAAATTGATGGAAACATTATTAGTAAAAACATGTCCGTGATCCTACCGGATATTCAGAAAGACTTACCACACTGGTCTTGATCTTTGACTGGAGCAACAGCCCCTTTGCTCTCCAATCAACCTCTGCCGGCAACTCATCGACGACCGCGTGCAAGTACCTCTGACTCGGATTCCTGGACCCCAACGTCCTGTTTTTCATCTCCATCCTTGTTCCCAAGCATCTAGCACGGTACACCTCGTTGGTCAGATCAACGATGCGGTTGAGCTCGACCCTGTAACTCCTCTCCACCGAATTATGCTCGTCAACGAACCTAAGGTTATCCTTAAAAATGTCAAACCTCTTTTCCTTCTCTGCCAAATCGTTGCTGTTCTTCCCATGTTTGACCAGCCACATCTAGTGCATTTTTCCGGACCTGAGCCTCGCTTCTGTCGGGAAACTGCCGGAGTCTGATATTATAGCCAATAATTGACACGTCCAACGCCGATGAGACGTAAAGAAAGGCCAACACGGCCATTACTAGGGTCGCAGACCTTAACACCCCCATGTTTGGTGAATCCCTGAAAAGGGTTTCTCTAGTTTGTGTTCTTGAGTGTCAAGAGGCCATAAAGTTACGATTTTGAGAGTAATCTGTCAGAAGATCAAAGCTGCGTTGAAGTAGGGGTTGTCATGCAAGTACATGATTTGGGACACAACCAACTAAATTTGGAAGGTTGACCTTAACTAAGATTTTTCTAGTGAAATCTTTTAGGAGTTTTGGCGAACTGGTTATCGACACGTGTTCCATGTGATTTCGGTTGCCAGCGGATGTTTGTTTTCTTTTATTCTCTCTAGACTTCGTTACTTACCTAAGCATGAAAAGGGGAAAGTGTATGCTAGTTTAGCTAGATCACAAATTACCCAATTACAGATAAGCATCTTTATCCCTTAAATTCAAGCCCTTTCTATTATAGGTGATGCAATTGCTTGGTAGTGCTTTCAATATATATGCATATATATAATTAGCATCTTTATATCAATAAAGAACCAGATAAACTTAAAAAACGCATTACCTTGGTATTAGATGGAATTACCTAAATAGTTATGTGCAAGTTAACCTATACCTCTTAAAAGTTGTAAAAACAAACTTTTTGGTTGCACCATACGTTTAAATTTGATACAGAAGGATGTTTTAAGCATTCTCTTCCAATGAATACTTCGTTTGATACAAATCGGCCTATCTCACTGGGCAACGTGAGGCCATTCTAGGCCCAAAACACCTATGGTTTTCAGTCTGACCAACATGGATGACAAGCGAAGAAGAGTTACTAAAATTGTTATCAAATTACTGCCTGTCAAACCTTTATAAAGGAAGAAGGCTAAAAAGGGGCATTCTGACTCCGGGCCAGTTCACTCCTTTTTCTTCTGTACATCCAAAACCTTTTTGCTCAAAATTGTAATGCCTATGGAACGAAAAAGTACATATTTACATTAGGTTTAGTTATGATTATTTTGCTGACTCACTATGATATCCTCCATCCTTCAAATAGTGTTCTTATATTTAATGGTCTTTTACTAAAATTTAAACTTTATAAGGAATTCTGAATGCTAAGATTGGGTTAGTACAACTCCATGCTTGCTTGGTGGGACAGTGTAATTTAAGCACGCAGATGCAGTCATCAATATCATTAGTTTGACCTGACGTTTTAGAGATACAGCGAAAGCAGCATGAACTTACCGTCATCAACTGAAAAACCATCTTATTACAGTTGCATACTTCATCGTACTTCCTCTTTTACACATAGAAGTCAGTGATGGCTAGTTTTTCCATTGCTGTACATGTTTAATATTGATTGGTAGGAGAGATGTCACTCTTGTGGTCTTTGCTGTTCTCATGCATGCTCCTATAATTTCAATTCAACAACTCTCTTTAAGATTACAAGTACCACATTAATTGCTCCAACTCGAAACTTTTTGGTTGTCATTGCCTATTGATCAAAATTCAATACTTGGCTTACGGCTTGCAGGGGTCGTTTCCTCTTCTTATTCACTAGAGAAATATACAAATCAAAAAGTAGCAATTGTACAAGCCACCTGTGGTAAACAGTATCCCAAATGAACTTATTGCATTCCATCTTTTGGAGGGAATGAAATCACCTGGGAATAAAATGAAAACTCAACAGGAGCATTTATAGACCTTTCATTTAATCGATGGTAGCTCCAACATAGCACTGAACAACTCTTCGTACTAGAAGGTTTTCATTTTCATCTAACGGAACTAAAAGGTCCGTCTTCGAATACACATCTCCCGCAATCCATGCATTTTCACCGATTTTTCTTGACATCGACCATTCTCCACCATTAGCTTGCAGATACTTACGTGGAGATGGTACCTATAAAGTCTAGTAGTTGAAATAAATAAATAGCCATTAATCCTTTATTACATGCACATGGCGCAATGGTTGTCATCCATGATCCAACTATATATGAACTTATGGACGTCAGACAATAATGGTGATAGGAACCTTTTGAGAATTTAGACCTCCCAAACTCACACTCAAAGATATTTTATAGTAAAAAATAACAGAAAATGGAGAAATAATAACACAAGAAATTTACGTGGAAACTTCCAAATTGGAGAAAAAACCACGGGCACCGAGAAGAAAATCCACCATGTGAAAAATTCTTACAATCACACAATTTTTCCTCTCACTCAATATCCCAATACACCAATACACCCACAAAGAAATACCCAAAACAAATCCTCCAACTCTCACCTCAAAAGAGGTAGCACCCTCCTTATATAATCAAGAGGCTTGCCCCAATTATTTTTTCAACCAATATGGGACATACAAAGGAGCCAAACTCAACAATCTCGACCTTGGCGACTTTAGTTGATCCCACAACCACACTCCACCTTAATGAAGATCTCCTGAAAATAACATAACTCTCAATATAGAGAATTATCATGCTTCACAGCATCATGCTCCACCATAAAAGCATACCCACTCAGAATAAACTAATTCCAAGACTTTCACTTCGGCATATGTCGAAAATAACCTTGCTGAAAAATTATGGTGCAACTTCCATGTTTGGCTTTCCTGGAAGTTCATCAGCCATCGACATAAATTCCACCACACACCTTGCATCAATGCCAAACCAA
>JANZXP010052717.1:0-11500 GCA_027576715.1 Erythroxylum flavicans | reverse complement strand
AAAAAAATCCTAAATATTGATTTTTTTCATTACAAAAATTACATAAACACTCCTTGTGGATATGATCCCTAGTCATCACCGCTATAAATCTTAATGTGCAAAGTTGGTTTATTTTCTGGTGTAAGGGACATGCATCAAAAATTTTGGTGTCGTTGTCAGGGAGTGTGATACTTCAGTTTTTATATTTGATTTTAATTGGTGTTTTGTATATATTTGTTTATAATTAGTTTTTTAGTTATTTCTTGATCTTTTCATGCTTTTTTAGTGTTTATGTAGAGAAAGGACACAGCGAAGGGAGTATGGCAATGCTGGAGTTTGATAATGTTAGGGGAAATTTTTCCTATAACCCATTTTCCCAATCCTATAGCTCAGGTTGGATAGATCATTTGAACTTAGTTATTTAGGAGATTTCCATCAAAACTACTTCCTAGATAGGCCACAAGGGTGCACAACAATTCCTGCATAGACCAAAAGCCTCTTATTCCAACTCAGGTACATCTCTGGTAGATATAGTTATGTCTCTTACTACTAATACTCTACAATTTCAATAGGATGTGAAACAATTCTAGCAAGAGAAGGTCTAGAATCTAGAACTTCGTAAGCTAGATGGGTTAGCTGATGGTAGTTATCAACCACCTAGAACTACAAAGCGAAGAGAAGCAACCATCTCAACATGAGGTGAATCCAAGTAATGTTAATGTAGTAATCTTAAAGAGTGGAGAGGAGCTTGAGAATCTTGTGAGGACTACTTAAGGGATTGCTAGTGAAGAAGAAGTGGAGAAGGAGCATAAAGGAGAAAAGGATATATCATTTGGCTCAAGGTAAGTACTGAGTCCTTAATTGTTGTTAAGGCTAACCCTTCCCCTTTACCTAGCAGATTGGAGAAATTAAATGAGGAGCAAGAGGGCGAAGAGATATTGGAGATTTTTCAAGAGTGCAAGGACTCAGTAGAGATCAAGAGTTTAAAGATAAGGAAGACATTGAATGTGAGTGGTCATCAACTCAGGACTTATCCTAAAGAACCTAAAGTGGAAAAAGTGGAAGCTGTGACATATGCAGACCATAATTTTTCATGTAATAAGGAAAACAAGGAGCTGAGCCTGCAACAATAAACAAAGGAGCTGCTTAAAAGGCAACCTAAGGGAAGTTTGTTTATTTTCCCTTTATATTTTTGCATTGGTTATTTCTGTTAAATTCTCCATTTCTTACATTTGATGTTACATTGGTGACAATGTAAGTTTTAAGTGTGGGGGTGGGGATCTTAGTTTTCATGTATGTCTTTTTTTAAGTTTGTGTGTTGCTCATGTGTTTTTCTTAGGTTAAAAATAAAAAAATTGATTCTCTTTTTCTTTTGTTTATAGGATTATATAATTATAATTATCGAGTTAATTAACTAGAAAAATTCAAGGCAACTTGAACATGTACTTTTATGCATGTGATTAGTCAATATACATTATCTTTAGAAGAGTAGCGAATAGTGAGTAGATACAAGCTAGTGAGATTTTTAGCCTTTATAGATTAACACATCCATATCAATCTCATTGTTTTTTGTTTATATGTGACCTTCATGACATGTGCATCCTAACATTGCTTTGATTTTCTATTCAAGACCACATTTTTATAACATGCATTAATATGGAAATTATATAAGGATTTTTTTATTTCATAAGTTACATTAGTCAAAAAGCCTACCTATTGATATGAATTTTCCTTTATTAAGCCCCCTTAAGCTTTATTAGCCTTTATTTTTGTGCTAACTACATTACATGCTTTTAACCTAACTAAAAGTCCTATCCAAGCCTTGAAACTAGTGTAACATTTATTGATCATTGATGATTGTGGATGCATAAAAGTATAAGTGTGGGGGTGAGAATATATGTGAGTTGGTTATAATTATTGGAATGTCATTTTATCTCTTATCAATGAATTCCAAATGTTAATGTAGCTTCTTTAAATTCTTATAGAAAAATAAAGAAAAAAGAGAAAAAAAGAAAAAGAAAAAGAAAAGAAAAGAAAAGAAAGAAAAATATGTTTAAATAAAAGTATCGAGAAAGAAATGCATTTGTTTTGCAAAGTTATTCATGATTATTTTTTCCTCCTTAAGTTGTATGGAATGAGTGATTTGAGTATGATGCATATAGGGTAGATGTTGTTTTGAAGCATCACCACTTGTGGTTATAATGTATTAGTTATCATCGATTTTTATGAGTGATCCCTTCTAATTGGTTTTGCTTAATGTGATTTATGGTGTGAGGGCTTGAATCTAAGATGTGGAATATAGGATTTACATTCATTATAGTTTTGAGTGAATATTAGTTTTTGTGCTTGATATGCCATTGAGTATTTTCTTATTTCAGTAGCTTTGATGGCTTTTTCACTACACTATCCAAATACATCTCACCTTTACCTTTACCCACATTACAACCTTAAAAGTCCTTTGATTCATGGTTATGCATGTGAATCCTAGTGATGGAGAAATTAAATGATATGTAAAGTTATGGAATGTCATGATTATAAATGGCGTTTGAGTGTAATTATGGATCTAATGGAATGTCATGATTATAAATGGCGTTTGAGTGTACCAATGGATCTATCTTATTTGAACACATTTTTTCCAAGTCTTCCACTAGATGGCTCAATTTCTAAAGGTGATGATTGTTAATTGATAATGAGCAAAAGCATTTAATGTTTAGTTCTTGCCATGATTCTGAAAGTTATTCTTCTTTTCTTATGACTATCTATTCTTAGAAAATATGGAAAATGAGTAAGTGTTTTGGTTTGTAACATTGATTTTATTATTTTTCCCGAGGACAATCAAGAGCCAAATGTGGGGGAATTCGATGTATGTTTAATTGTTTATACATTCAATTTTTAATACTTAGTGATTATTGTTGTGAAATGCTTAATATTTTCATTTTAGTTCATATTTGGTATTAGGTACAAGTTTGAAGCATAAGAACTAAAATGGGTTAAAAGCACATTTCTTGAGCCAACATCTTGATGTTCAAACTCAATTTACCTTATGGAATAAGAAGAGGATTGGACAAGAAATTATAAGAAGAACAACAATTTAACTAGAAATGGGAGATACACGTCGTGTATACAATTGGAAGATATTCGTAGACTTGCATGGTCGTGTATCCAACTATGTATCTTCTCGAGCTTCACATTTTTTGGTTTGCATGGTTGGATGCATGGTCGTGCACCTAACTGTGCATATACCCAGAAACCTAGTTTTTACTATAAACTAACATTTTGGGCAGCCAAAGGGAGAAGGATCATTTTTAGAAGAAAAGAAGGGACAGAGCACGCAGAGAGCTATGAAGGGCTAATCTTCCTTCTTCCAGTTTGGAGGTGAAACTGAAGCCGAAGAACACATTTAGATGTATCTTTATTTTGTACTATTGTTCTTTCTCTCTCTAGAAATTATTTATGTTATCCTTTGCTTATTGATTTGGGTATTCATGTATGGATAATTAGTGTTCTCGTTCTCATTTAATTGTTTATATATGGACCTAATGCCATAATATGAAATACAATACTTAATAGATGTGTTTTAGATTCATTTGTGACAGCTAATGTTGTTGAATTATTAGGAATAATCTAATATAGGTTAAATGACCTGAGCTTGTCTGGTTATTGCGTAGATTAATCTGTTTTTCTAGTTTTTAATATGGCTATCCTACTAAATCTAAAGAGCTTATTCTTGGTTATTCGATAGCTAAGTTTAGTTAAAGAGTTTGTTTTAATTAAATATGACTTAAGGGAAAATTGAGGTTATCAGAGCTTGCTGTTAACCTATGATTAATAGTTTCGAAGAGAGGTGTAAGAATAACAAGAAAATGAAGTATGTTTATTTGTATATAGGATAAGAATGAACCAACTACTAGATTTTAAACTCATTCATCAATTTTCACATTTTCATGCTTTATAATTTCATTTTTACTTATTTAAATTTTACTTTATTTTGTTATTTGCATCCAAACAACCCCCTATATCCTAAACATTAATTTCTTTCATTGCAAAAGCTACACAAACCCTCCCTGTCGATACGATCCTGCTATAAATCTTATTGTCCAAAGTTAGGTTTACTTTATGGTGAATTCCATACATATCAAGAAACCCCACACAACTAGAACCAAAATTCTTCAAATCTTCATACGTTTACAAAGACTTACATAGTCACTATACACATTCTGGTAGGTCCAAGTCACAATTTCATCCGAATTCTTCTCCTTTTGATAGAAGAAGGCAATTATCACCTATAAATGCACTTTAAGCAAATTAAGAACCAAAAATACTATAAAACTATTAAATAACAAGCAAAACACATTAAATATAACTATATAATTATAGTCAAATAAGAATTTATCAAACATCCCCATACTTAATCTTTTTCTTGTCCTCAAGCAAATCATAATCTAAATTATCAATCTTACAAACATCCATCCCTTATTAACTTCAGCCTATCCATCAACACTCTAAATCATCATATCATATTAATCAAATTAATATAAAATTAGATTCAGTTCATCATAAAACTAACCTTTATAAGTCAATATCAATAATAATCACAACCATAATCTTTTTGAAATCAAAAGTACAAATCCTTACATCCCTCAACGAGATTTCACTCAATGCACTAATGTTTTGGGTCAAAAGTCTAAAAACTCTCAAATCAATACATAATAGAACTAATCTATAGGCTTGAAATATTATCATATCTCCACCACCTAAAAGTAAATTAGAAACAAAAATCAAAAGGTATTAATATAATGTTTTAATGGGGCTTAGGTAAGGTATGATTGGGATAATAAAAGGATGATAAAATTGAAGGGAATTTACAAAAATAAGATTTCAAAAATTATAAGAAATTTATTCTTCCACTCTTTAGGTCCTTCAAAATTTAAAACCATTAATACCATATCTTTTAAATCTTAATAAATCATGTACCAATAATTAAAGAATTATTGGACATTTTTACATTTTAAGTTTGAAACAATCAAGTAATGTAAATAATTTTCAGGGTTCAAATTAATAAAAAAAGCTTCAATAAAGATAAGATAAAGGTTAATAATGGGATTATAGTCAATGAAAAAGGTTAAGGCTCAAAATTGGTTACTTCTGAGGGATAAAATATGGTAGGGTAATTATTAAGAAAATAGGCTAAACAATTGTTTAATCTAAGTATTGTTATCACTCCAATGCTTCAAATTTAATATATGTGGTCTCAATATGCATAATAAAACCAAGTTCTAAAATTATCCAACTGTGCATAATAACACATATAAAAGAATAAAAGAGTTTAAATATTGATGTATTTGCTCTCAAGCTCTAAAGCTCTTATAAAAAAAATATCTTATGTGTGTAAATAATATGCAATTTTCATTCAAATTGAATATCTCAATGACAACTAAAAATATGACTTATAAAAGAAACATAATTCTAACTTTCATCTTTTTTTCATACTAATTCACTTTAATAGTCAATAAAGATCTCATGTATTTTTGGATAGATTTTTAACTAATTCAGGATGTCAGTTAATAAAATGTAATAACTATGATTATAATAATCTTAAGAAAATTATAATCCCCTTCCGTACACTAATTGTACATTGTTCCCATCTTACATTATATAAGCAAAGATAAATAAAAAGTGAGAAAGTGTAAGAATTTGGTACTTCCCTAAGTAGTAAGAATTTCATAATTTTGATTTTGATGAGGGATCCAACTAATATTTGATACAATCATTCGTGCAAAATATAAATAAAAAGGGATAAAAAGATAAAATAATAATAAAGAAACAAAATATGGAAATACGAAAATAACAATGACATTAAATAACATTGCATTAATGTTTAGACAAAATAAAATAATAAAGGAAAGTAAAAAAGTAAAATACTGTTGATAAGAAAAGAAAAGAAAAGACCACTTTGTAGCATCCTTTAATCATGTTGTGACTCTGGTATATCCATCGATGGATTGTCCTTAGGTTGTATATCCTCAAAATTTTAAGGAGCTGATGATGATATACATGCTCTAGATGATGGAGGTTGAAAAGCTATACCCTGATGGCTCGCCATCTACAACAATCAATCCCCTATCCATCTAATAGAAGTCTTAAGTTGTCCTATCCATTCCACAATCTCCACCTACTATATCCGAATAGTTCATTGGGCTGTGACTTTCATTTCAATGATTTGCCCAAGGACGGTTAAAATATAAGCATAAGGGAACTTGATATGTGCTTAATTGTTGATACATTTAATTCATGTCACTTAATGATTAATGTTTTGAAATGCTCAAGACACTCACTTTAGTTCATATTTGATTTTAGGTACAATTTGGAAGCATAATAGCCAAAGTGAGCCGAAAGCATACTCGTTGAGCCATCTTATTGGGATTTACACTTAATTGTCTTCATAGAATAAGAAGGAGAAGGATTAGAGTAAGAGGAGATAAGGAAGTGTCAAAAGTAATGAAGAATAACAAATTGATGGCCAAGAGATACATCTCACGGCCATAACAAATTAGTCATGGCTGTGAGCCTCATGTCACACCCATGACAAACCATGTCACTCCCACAGAGGCTAGTCATAATCGTAACACTACAAGTCACGGGTGTTACTTTTTGCCAACTCACTTGAAAACCAAGTTTTTGATATAAATACATCGTTTTGACTGTAGAAATGATTCGTTCTTGTTTTTTGGGGTTTCGAGATGACAGAGGCGATAGAGAGAACTACTTTTTGCAGACCCATAGAGAGGATGGAGGGTAAGGCCTTCTGATAATGAATTCAAGATGAAATCGATGCTTGAGTCACGGTTAAACATACATTTCTATTGTTTAATGTTAAATCTCTCTTTTCGAATTGTTATTATTGTTCAATGTTGATTGACTTGGGTATTGTAAAGATGATCTTAATGCATTCATTGAATTGTTTAATTACGAAATCATTGCTAGAATCTTAAATATAATTCATAATTGTTATGTTTGATATTCGTTAGTAGCCATTAATGACCTTGAATCATTAGTAACAATGTAACTTAAGTAAAATAACCCAAGCTTGTGAGGTTACTGTCTACATTGATTTATTTTCCATTTCGTCATGCGATTGCCTAATCAAATCTAGAAAGCGTGTTCTAGGTTATTTGGTGGTTAGGTTTAATTAACAAACTTATCTTAATTAAATACTACCTAAAGGAAAACTGTGATGTTAGTCCACTATCAATGGTCCTAAGAGAGGCGCGAAAGCATTATAACAATGAAATGTGTTTAATCGTGTGTAGGACAAGATTGATCGGAGAATCAAGTTTCACACATATTCATCATTTTTATCATTTTTACTGTTTTCAATAAATTGCTTATGTTAGTTTAATTTTATTTTGTTTTCTCAATTGCATCTAATAAAATTTATTTCCTTAACATCAATTATTGTCATTGTAAGAGTTAATCGAACATTCCCTATAGAAACGATCCTAACTCACCATAACTACAAAATTTTTATGTGCAAAGCTAATTAAATTTTGCAATGCATTCGACACATGTTGTCAAATTTTGACACCGTTGCTGGGGAGTGTGATGATTTAATTTTCATTTTTGATTTTAGTTGGTATTTTGTGTATATATGGTTCATAGTTATTTATTTTAGTTATTTATTGATCTTTAAACATTTTTTAGTGTTGGTGTATGTTAGTGACGAGATCTCTTTATAGAGAACCTATAGAATTTGACCCGAATATCAAGATGACACTATGAAGATTACAGAAGGAGGCCAGAACAAATCTAAAAGTAAAACCAAAACTTGAATTTAGAAATCTGAGAACTCTAAGGGAGCTAGCTGTACCAGACCTAACCTAAAAGCCTTTATGCATTGCATTTCCTAATTTTGTTAAGCATGTACTTTTGAAATTAAGTCTAGGCTAATACATTTGTTGCCTAATTTTCATGCTTACAGGTAAGGATGAGCATAAGCATTTCAAGGAACTCGATATGATGTGTCTGAGTATGAAGCCTTCAGGGGTGACAGATGAGCAAATCATGTTGAGGGCTTTCCCATTCTCATTAAAAGATGCAACTAAGGAATGGTTGTTTGATCTACATGTTGGGAGTGTAAACACTTGGCTAGAGATGAAGAGGCTATTTTTGGAAAGATATTTTCTAGTATCGAAGACTGCAAGTATATGAAAGGAAATTTGTGGCATAAAGTAACATAATTGAGAGTCCCTTTATGAGTATTGGGAACATTTCAAGAAGCTATGTGCTAGTTGTCTGCACCACAACATTCTAGAGCAACTTCTTATCCAATATTTCTACAAAGATTACTATCGATGGAGAGGAGTTTAATTGATGCGACAAGTAATGGGGAACTATGTAAGAAGACTCCCATCAAAGCTAGAATTTTACTTTAGTGTATAGCCCCTAATACTTAACAATTTGGCACTCACAATGATGTTTGTTATTTGGCACTCACAATGATGTTTGTTGTGTAAACTAGGTAGGTGCTTCATCCATCAAACATCATTTAGATGAGCTATCATCTTTTGTTAGACAAATTGGACAAGCACAAGTAAAGGCATAATGCCAGCCATCCAACCAATGAGTGCCTAACATTACAAAAAGGGAGCATGGAATACTTGAATGTTGCGGGAGGGAACTTTCCTAAGTAGTATAACCCATACTCCTAGATGTATAACCCAGGCTAGAGGGATCATCCTAACTTGAATTATGGGGGGAATAAGCAATAGGATTACTTCCATAATAGGTCATAAAGATCACAATAATTTCAACTAAGGCCACAAGACTCTTCTTCCAGTTCAGTTACATCTTTGGACGACTTTATCAAGACTTTCCCAGGTAACAATCTTCAATTTTAACAAGGTATGCATTAGCTTCAACAGGGCATGCAATAGCTTTAACAAGGCACAACAGTTTCAACAGAGTGTAAAATAGTTTTAACAGGAGACAAACCTAAGTATACAGAATGTGGAAAACCAAATGGTTCATATAGTAGTGAGGCTCAACTGCCTAGAATCACAACCGCCTAGAACATTTGAGCCTTTTGTCATGATCGTGGCATGCAAGTCATGATCGTGGGCCATGTCCTGGGTTTTGGCCAAGATCGTGGGCCAACTCCAGTGCTTTTGTCACAATCGTGGCCCCATGGGCTATTATTTCGGCCTGAGTGTCTCCGAAACTTCTTTGTTTTTTGATGTTGACACTGAAACACTAACAAACACATCAAGGTACCTCAAAAACATAATAATTAAGCTCAATGACTTGTACTAACCCATAAAATACTTAAAACATAAATAATTAACAAACTAACACAATTCTAACCTAAACATATACTAAATGATTGAATTAACAATTAAATACATATCAAACTAAACCTTAAAACACGATGCAATTCATACTTATCAACATCCCCACACTTAAACTTTTGCTTGTCTTCAAGCAAACACACAAAAATCACAAAGCACAATGCAATAATGAGACAATGACTTCAACTTTAAGAAATAAATTTAACTTTAAACACAATCATTCAAGTTATTTCAAATCATTAACATGCAAAATTTGCATTTAGGAGCACTAGACTAAACATACATATTAATCAAAACTCAAATGTCAAACTCTGTAACTACTCCTAAGAACATGTTCATGAAAAGTTAAACTATTTACAAGTTTGGTAGGTTTTATTAGACACACTTTTTTTTATTGAGCATGGACCTAGTCTTTTACTCGGAGGCAAACATTGGTGATGAATGTCAATCCGGTTACTTGACTAAGTCATTTTTTTATTAAACCTCTTGATTAAAAATTCATTATAGCCTTTTGATGCAGAGGAACACATTTGTGATGTGTGTCGATCTGATCACTCGGCTATATCATGTTCTCAACTGGCTACTAGCTCTATTCATAACCCAAAGGCTAGCAGAATAGTTATTTATTTAAAATTAACCAACATTATTTTATTGCCTACCTTGTTGCTTAAGCTACTCATTTTAATGAAAAATACTAATATAGCTATTTAAAGTCGAAAGACCTAAAATTATGAATGAGTACAATAATTTAAAGGGTGAAAAACTCACACTAAATCCTAATTAACTTGCATTTTTAACCAGAGAACCCAATTCACTAATTTTGCGAGCTAATGACTCTTCACAACCTAATAGACTCTGCTCAAATTAAATCAATTTCGATCCATCTAAGCCATTGCCACATTCACATAATTCGTAAAATGTAACCTAACAAACTATCATACAATATGCCAAATTCACACTCAATGTAAAACACATAACCCTCCCCACATTTGAACAAAAAATTGCCCTAAATATGAGAAGGAGGCAAACAAAAAAGCATGGCAAAAAGAAACATAAATTAAAGTAAAAACAAAAATAAAATAAGGACTAAATTTAAACAGAAAAGAGGGTTAGAAACAAAGCCTCATGGTGATGGAGGTGGGGATGGTGTTGGAGGTGGCAGTTGGATGCTTTGAGCCTCGAAGTAACGATGGATACGATGTATATCCTGGCTCTGACTTGAGTTTGAGCCATCTCCTTCATTCTTCTAGCGTTCTCCGTAAGTTTATCTGTAATTAACTTTGTGTTCGTGGAGATTGCATCGAGCACTTTTTCTAGCCCAGTTCATTCGTATCTTCCTCCTCTTGAAACTCCTCACTAGTTGAGTCCTCTTAATTGAACCCAAGTTTTCTATATTATTTAGTGATATTTTCATGGTTTTTTGTTATACTTTTTAACCCTTTTTTTGGATATTGTGCTTAATTTAGTTCAAGAGTGCTTGTTTTGAATTAATGTAGTTTGAGGGTAAAATTGTCATAATTAGTTAGTAATTGCACTCACTTGGTTTCTAGGATAATTGATATTGCAAACTATTGCTTTTCATTGCAAGACACTTAAGAAGTAGAGCCACGAGTGAAGACCAATAAATTGCAAAGGCACAAGATCAAGAAAGAACACCTCTCAGAAAAAGTTAGCCGTGGCGAACTTGGAACTCTGCCGCAGTGAACCCCTCAAATCAGCAACCCAAACTTGAGCCATTTTTAGAAAATTCACTTACCCATTCATGCAAACCGATTCAAATATCAATTAAAAACCCTATTTTCTAGATAAATGGAGAGGGAGCAGCCACCCATGACCACCTATCATCTTTCTCTCATCTAACCCTAATTTCTTCCATTTTTCCACTATCAAACCTCCACCATGGGTGACGTAGATTCATTCCTAGTTATGAAGCTTCTAAGTGCAATGAGTGGCTTGGCATTTCCTTTCCTCTTGAAGGTGTAGCAATGGCTGGAGTTCAATGAGCTTAAAAAGGGAGTAGTTTAGTCCATGGTTTAGCTATGAATTTATGAATTCCTAGGTTTAGGATTTGTGATTTGTAGTTAAGCTACTTGATTATAGTTTAATCAAATGTTGGATATTCATTATGTGTAGTTTGGATTGGTTTATGTAGAACTTTGAGCTTAAATATATGAAGT
>JANZXP010052656.1:0-11502 GCA_027576715.1 Erythroxylum flavicans | reverse complement strand
AATTCACTATTTACTATTCATGTGCATAAATGAATGCATGAATATGTCAATGCACTTTAAACACTCCTAACCCGTTCTAAATTACCAATTTACCCTTCCCATAAGTGAGGGGATGTTACAAATAAACTGTATTGATCTACATAGAATTTGACAAAATTGTCTTCAAAAAAGTTATTGATCTTTCTTTTAACTTTCTAACGACAAAAATTCATAAGTTTTTGCCATGAAATAAGGACCGAGAACAGGGGCCAACACAAGTAGAATACTAAATAATAATACTTTTGAACAACTATAATTCATAATGTAAATGTGATGACTGCTTTGACAACTCAGATAAAGATATATAGATTCCATGATTGCTTTAACATCCTAAATAACGATAATAGAGAGAAAACTTAATAAGTTGAATTATACATGAATTGTATAATTCATGGTAGATAAATTATCCAAATTTCACTTCGATAAATCAGCTACCTTAAAGACATCCTCCGCCAGGATTTCAACAACCATCTAAAAAAGAGATGTTCTAGAAGAGATAACGAAAGGCTTTATGCAAGCAAGTAGTTCTTAATTTCAAAGTCGAGAACATTCAACAAGGAAAAAAAGAGAAACTAAAAAAGGAAATAGTTAAGATACCATAAGGATCATTGTTTAGCTATATAGTTTTTAACCCTAGGGAACATGTGAAAGAAGTTATCCTAAGGGATGAGGAGTTGATTTATAATAAAAAGGAAGAAGACAATAAAGTAAGGGCACTAATAAGCGAATATCAACTAAAAATTCCTCACCCTGCATAATTAATACAGAGTACAATAAAGGATGAAATTGATACTTAATAAGAGTACGAACAAGATCCAAAAGAAAAATATTTAGAAGAAGAGGATCCTAATGAGGAAATGTTAGATAAAATCAGATGAAATCAACATTAATATCCTCTAAGTCACCTTACCATCAAAGCTACATGATCTTGGGAGTTTTAATAGTTCTTCCATTATTGGTGGTGTCCATATTAATATGACATTAGTGGATCTATAAGCTAATATCAATATAATATCTTATACTAAAAAGATTAGGATTAGTGATCATATCTTTCGAGCTTTAAAATTATAAGCCCTCAAATACCGTAAGCACACAGGTTGTGAGTGTAGTATAAGAGGTGTCCATCCCACGAGGAGGGGGACTAATCTAATCCTAAAATCTAAGGCTAAAAATATATGAAAATCAGAAGAAAAAATGCACGGAAAGTAATCACGAGAATTGAATTCAACCACTTAAATCAGAAATTAAACACAAAGGAATTAAAAATTGAGCAATAAGTACGTACAATGGAAATCAACCAAAGAGTTTACTAGGTTTTGAGAAAGGGGATTTTACTTATCATTAATGCTAACCTAGCCAATTATGTATTAATAGAGTGTCGGTTCTAGACTATCCTAGGGCTGATTACTCTCTCTCGAATTATAACTACTAAACCCTAATCAAATTATGGAATTTACAATCTCTCAAATACACAAATTATCCAGAACCTAATTAGATCTTAAACACTCTAATAAACTATTGGAAAATCACACGGGATCTCTCTTTGCACAATTACCAATATGATTTATCACAGTTTCTATTAAAGCACCTAACTCTTATTAATCCAATTTAATGGTATTTTATTCAGTTCATCCTCTCAGTTTATTATCAAATTATGAAAGAACGTAATCAAATCATGACATTCATCTAATAAACACAACTGACTAGATTATCATTAAATCAAAATAAAATCCTGAAGGAGAGTTAGAACATCATCATCATTCTACTATCTATCATCATACAACCATCCCAACTTTATACATAAATAAAATTGAAACGAAAGGAAATAGACACTTAGAATGGATGATCTGGGAAGGTATCACCATCAGAAGACCTCCTGACCTGGAAAGCACGATGAGACCACTTCTTCTTCGTCCTTCATCCTCTTCCTCTTCATCATCTCTTCCTCTTCCTCTTTTTGTCTTTAGGGTTTTCAATAGTGGCTACACGGAAGCTCCCTTTTCTCTCCTCTTTATGTTTGTTCTATACTTTTTTATGTTTTGGGTAATTTTTCGAGGTCTGAAAGGTCCAAAAATTCCCTTGAAGCATGAAGTTCGTGAGCGTTTGCACATTTGCTAGATGTAGGACACAATCATGTGAACCTTCTGTCACAATCGTGGCATGCAGGATAGGATCGTGGGCCATTCTCTAAGATTCTGTCATGATCGTGGGCCAAACCTAGAGCTTCTGCCATGATCATGGCCTACCTCCCATGATCGTAGGTCTGTGTTGTGGCCCAGATTCCCTCTAAAACTCCTTCGCTCTTTAATATTGACCCTGAAACATTAACAAACACATCAAGATACCTCAAAAGAATAATATTTAAGCTCAAAGACTTGTATTAACCCATTAAACACTTAAAACACAAATAAATCACAAACTAACATAATTTTAACCTAAACACATACCAAGTGATTGAATTAACGACTAAACACGTATCAAACTATGCCTTAAAACATTATGCAATTTACATTTATCACATCCCCACACTTAAACGTTTGCTTGTCCTCAAGCAAACAAAACAACAAACAACACAAAATCATAAAGCACACAATGTAATAATGAGACAATGGTTTTAACTTCTTGAAACAAATTTAATTCTATACATAATCATTCTAGTTATTCCAAATCATTAACATGCAAAATCTACATCTAGGAGCTCTGGACTAAATATACATATTAATAAAAACCTAAATGTCAAGTTTATTCACCCTTTTCATTTGTACGCACACATTAATAATTATTTGGTCATTCAAACTTTGTAACTAATCCTAAGTATGTTTTTATGAAAAGTTGGGCTATTTACAAGTTTAGTAGGTTTTTATTAGAAAGCTTTTTTTTCCTTTTTGTAGATATAGACCTAGTCTTTTTACACAGAGGCACACATTGGTAATGAATGGTGATCCGGTTACTCAACTAAGTCATGTTTTTATTAAGTTGCTTGGTTGGAAGGTCATTATAGTGCTTTGAAGCAAAGACACACATTTGTGATATGTGTCGATCCGGTTACTCAGCTACATCACGTTCTCAACTGGCTACTAGCTCTATTCATAACCTGAAGGCTAGCAGAATAATTATTTATTTAAAATTTACAAACACTATTTTTAATTAATTCCTACCTTATTGCTTTAGCTACTCGTTTTCATGAAAACACTAATTAAGCTACTTAGTCGAAAGACCTAAAATTATGAATGAATGTGACAACTTATAGGTTGATAAACTAACACTAAATCCTAATTAACTTGCATATTTTAGCCAAAGAACCTAGAGCACTAATTTCGTGAGCTAATTACTCTTCACTACCTAATAGATTATGTTCAAAATTAAATCAGTTTCATTCCATCTAAGCCAACGATACATTCACACAATTCACAATATGTAACCTAAACACTAAAACAACAATATGCAAAATTCACACTCAAAGCAAAACATACAACCCTCCCCACACTTGAATAACACATTGTCTTCAATGTGAGAAGGAGACAAATAAACATACATGGGATGAAGTAACATAAAATAAAATAAAAATAAAGAATATAGAAAGACTAAATTTAAAAGAAAAAGCTTAAAAACAAAACCTTACGATGATGGAGGTGGGGATGGTGTTAGAGGTGGCTATTATACGCCTTGAGCCTCGAAGTATCGATGAATCCTGTAACACACCGCTCCAAAGGTCAGGCGCTTGAACATCCTTAGGATATTTGGGAACATCCCTACAAAAGCGGCATGTTAGAGCAATCACATTTAATTTATATGGCATTAAACAGAGTATCAATATTCAAAAGCTCAATTCCTCATTTCATTCATAAAATAGTAGCATTTCACTACAAATCCATATATACAATATTAAAAACATATAAGAGTTTACTACTCTTTTACAACATGTTCTATATGAAATGAGGAATTAACTATACACAAACATTCTATCTAACTCCTCAAATATTAGCTGACTGACCTTGAGCCATTTTTTCCCAAAAATGTAGTACTAGACTTCTTTTAGAACATCTTAGAAGCTAAGTCTCCTCTCTCATATCTAAAAATCAACGTTATAATTTTGAGGAATTTTTTGAACTCAGTGAGCAAACCATCCTCGATACGCTTAACTATATCAAACCACAAAGATAGTTCACAATTCAATTTAGAATCAAATCACTGAATATCACGTCACATTTTGTTTCAAAACGATAGGTCAATTCACATTTATATCACAACACATACTCATTTATTTTCCACTATAAATCAAACAATTCATTTATTCATTTCTATTCAATCATAAGATACATGTAAGGATGCATATACAAATGCACATATGACTCCACTTTCATTGTTACTTTGTTGTGATCGAACGCCTTTTTAACTGTCCCATATCTATTGTGGATACTAGGCTTGTTGATAACTGTCCCGTATCTGTTGTGGATACCAAACTCATTTTGATACTGAGCATGTGACTCTTTATACACATTTTCTGAGCTTTAAGCTCTTTTTCATTGGCCACTCCGATCATAACTTTTATCTGTTCATGCATTTCAATGTAATGAGATGCATCATTTCACATTATATGCAATCAATCACCTTCATTCATCATGTACAGTCACTTTCACATTTTCATCAGACCTAAGTCTGGCATTCATCATTTTTGTTGAGTACATTTATTTCTTTCAGATTCACATTCAATTGTGAAAACTTCCAATGTAATCTCAATTATCAAACTCCTCAGACCATCAATGTCTGGCATTCAGATCATTCACAGTTCAATAATTGAAATATAAATAGAACAAATCAAATCCTAGTGAGTAACATCTATGTTAACTCACAGTAAGATCCAGATAGCTATTGTCTCGATGAACTGACAATGTTTGGATGCTGACGTTCTACTGAGCATCTAAACCATGCAATACACAGATTTATACACATTACTACGTTGACCAATCACATAAGTATTCAATTATACACATATGTATATATATTATGTTCAATGGATGCTCAATGACTTTCCCAGGTATGTATCCTTAATCACAAGCTTTGATCATTCAAACTCTATTGCTTGGATATGTCTAATATACACTTAGGTTTACATATCACAGAACTTGGTTATTCTAATATAATCAATCATACATTCTCCAACCCTTTTTCTAACACTATATGATCATATAATATCTAAATTCTTATTTATTCTAACTTAATTCATATTATTCATCTCCTTTGAATCACATTAGCATTCCTAAAAACACTTCATTCCTATAACATCTCTAAATTTCCAAATTTTAAACACTTGATATCAACAATCCATTCTTTATGTTATAACCTCAATTACAACCTAAACATATCAAAAACTTTTTCAACTTATTTAACCTCAAACTAGGTTCATTTCAAGCCTCAATCAAGTTTAAATACACCATAGGAAATTACCTAAGCATTAGTTGGTTCAAACATCACTTAAAAGACAAGAATCCACGTTTATGGCCTTTCCCACAATTGTGGAGGACTTCTCATTATGGTGGGTTATGCCAATAGAACTTTTCTTTTCTTTTCCTTTCATTTCCCATGATTGTGGGTTATGTAATCTGAAAAATCCTAGCTAACTTCTTCCATGTTTTTCTAGATTTGAACTCTTTCATGGTGCATCTAACTCATCTAATGCATAGTTCATCATTTAGACTTCATATCCTCATCATTTTTACCTCAATTCCATCTCAATATCATCCATAAAACAATCCATAAACTATGGTTTATCATCTATATAAAAATAGAGCACAACAATATCATTCATTATCATACATAAATCCTAGTTCTTCTCATTTCAAGAACACTATACTAACCTTTTCTTTACCTTCAAAATTCAATCTAATTCATCTCTATAATAACCAATGATCCACATTTTTATACATCTAAAAAAACATAATGGTCTTCATTCATCCATCAAAATTTCAGCACTCATTGAACATCATTAACACTATCATTCTATCTCTAAACTATCATTACAAATGTTTCTCTTAAAACAAACCATGAAGATCATTAATATACTTGTTTATCTCTAAGCTCTTCAAATCATGGGTTAACCTAGATCTCCAAACATTACATGATCATCAACAATCAAAGAGGAATAGGCTAGGTTTTCATTAACTAGATGAAGAAGACAACAAAGATCTTGGAGTGGCTAGTGTTGAATGATAACAAAACTCAAGATGGTGAAGGTTGGTGAGAGTGTCATGAGATGGAGAAGAAAAAGAAGAAGATAAGAGTGTCAAAATTTGAGAGAATATGGAAGAAGATGAGGGCTTATAATAACAAATAACATGAAAGACAAAATGAAAGAAATTCTTTCCTTACATATATCATAGGTTAATGAGCTTGGTGGGTGTCATGACACATGTGATGACACTCACCACATAAAAATTAATGCTACTAGTAGTTTTACATAAAGTACCATATAACTCATAATAATCAGTCCATTTGTCACCCAATTTTCTATGCCACTTGTTAATTAATCCTAATGCCACTTGTCATTTATTTCTACTACCATTTGTCACTTATTTCTATTACCATGAGTCAATTTGTCTGGCCACTTGGCATCTTTCTTAGTCAAAAAATACACATAATTTCATAAATCTCCCTATTGTAATAAATAATTCCAAATTAATAATTATAAACCATCACACCAATATTCAAGACTTAATAATCCACAATTCACATTATGATCATTTTAAATAGTTTATACCCCAGAATGTGTTAATTGAGTGCATATACAGTATTTACAATGTGTACAAAATTCAAATTTTGTGTGTATGCTCATGCTATGCATGTGAATGCAATGCACCTCATAATTTCTCAATACTATTTCTCATGTATCATAGTCTAGGATCTTATGTCCTAACCTTTAGTATAGAAAATTGGATATTACAAATCTGGTGTGTATCCTAGCTCTGATGCCATTGTGTATGGGCCATCTCTTTCATCCTTCTAAAGTTTTCCGCAAGTGTGTCATTAATTTCTTTAGTGTTGGCAGAGATTGTATAATTCACTTTCTTCCAACCAATCCTTAGACCCTTTTCATCCCAATACAAAGGCGATTGACACTTTCTACCATATAATGCCTTATATGGTGACATACCGATGCTACTGTGATAATGATTATCGAATGTAAATTCAATCAGAGCTATATACTGATCCCATGCTCCTTGAAACTCCAAAACATAAGCTCTGAGCATATCCTCAACAGTCTTAATAGTTCTCTCACTTTGTTCGATGAAATGTTTTACTGAAGTTCAACTTTGTACCCATTGCTGTCTATAAACTACCCTAAAATCTCGAAGTAAACCTAGGGTCTCGGTCTGATACAATAGACACTAGGATCCTATGTAACCTCAGTACTTCATTCATATACCTCTGAGCTAACTGATCCAATGTATTGTTCTCCCTCATAGGTAAGAAATAAGTCGACTTTGTCAATTGGTCAATAATGACCCATATGGCATCATATTGCCTCTGAGTTCTCAACAAACTCATAATAAAATCCATAGTAATTCTCTTCTATTTCCACTCCAGAATATGTAACGACTGTAACTTCCCAATCGAAGCTTGATACTCTATCTTTATCTGTTGGCAAGTCAAACATTTAGCCACATATTTAGCCACTTGCTTCTTCATCCTTGGCCACTAGAAATGTTGTTTTAGCGTACTGTACATTTTGGTAGTACCAAGATGCATACCATAGGCTGCTATGTGTGCTTCCTCTAAAATGTCTTTCCTTAAATCATCCACATTAGGTACACACAATCTCTGCTTTAACCACACTGTATCATTTCTCAACTCAAACTCAAAATTCGAATTCACTTTCAACTTCTCAATTAACTTCACAAATTCTGGATCTTTACTTTAGGCTTTTATGATCCTATCATGTAACATCTGTCTAATCTTCAAAGTGGCTAACAATACTTCATTGTGGCTAACAATACTTCATGCTGCCCTAAATTTAACTCAACATTCAATGCTCTTAATTGTACTAGGTAATGTTTGAATTTGAGTCACACTATTTTCCTGCTTAATGCATCAGCTACCACATTAGCTTTACTAGGATGATACTCAATTATGCATCATAATCTTTCAATAATTCCATCCATCATCTCTGTCTCATATTCAACTCCTTCTGGCTTAACAAATACCTCAAACTCTTATGATTGGTGAATATCTAAAATGTTTCACCATATAGCTAATGTCTCCAAATCTTCAGTAAATACCACTGCAACAAGTTCTAAATCATGTACTGGGTAATTAAACTCGTGAGACCTTAACTGTCTCGATGCATATGTAATCACTCTGCCATACTGCATCAGAACACATCCTAACCCCTGGTGTGAAGCATCACTATACACAACATAACCTCTAGATCCAGATGGAATTGCTAACATTGGTGTGGTAGTTAACTGATGCTTAAGCTCCTCAAAACTTCTATAACATTCATCAGTCCATCTGAAGGGTATATTCTTCCTCAGAAGCTTTCTCAAAGGGGTTGAGATCAGTGAAAATCTCTTGATAAACCTCTAGTAGTATCCTGCTAGTTCAATACAACTCTAAATCTCAAACACATTTCTCAAAGCTTCCCACTTCATTACTGCCTCTACTTTCTTTGATTCTACCTGTATGCCCTGCCTAGACACTATATGACCCAAGAATACTACTTGATCAAGACAAAATTCACACTTACTAAACTTGGAATGCAATTACTTCTCTCTTATTATCTGTATAACTAACTTCAGATGTTTAGAATGTTCCTCTCTATTTTTTGAATACACCAAAATATCATCGATAAACACAATCATAAAGTGATCTAAATAAGGTTGGAATACCTTATTCATCAATGTCATAAAAGCTGGCGGAACATTAGTCAACCCAAAAGGCATCATTGAAAACTTAAATGCCCATATCTAGTCTTAAATAAACTCTTCGATTTGGCTTCTACTATTTTCAATTGATAGTACGCTGATCTCAAGTCTAGCTTAGTAAACACCTGAGCACCCTGTAATTGATCTAGTAAATCATCAATCTTCAGTAAGGGATATTTGTTCTTCACTGCCACTTGATTCAACTATCTATAGTCAATACATAACCTCAAAGTCCCATCTTTCTTCTTCACAAATAAAACTAGGGCTCCCTAAGGTAACACACTGGGTCTGATAAAACCCTTATCCAACAACTCCTATAACTGAGCCTTAAGTTCTATAGTTGTCATCTTATATGGAGGAATAGATATAGGAGCAATACTAGGAACAAGGTCAATAACGAACTCCGTCTCCCTATCTTGGGGTAAACCAAATAACTTAGTAGGAAACACATCCAGGAAATCCCTAACAATAAGGATATCCTGTACAGTCTGCTTAGTACGGTTATCAACTATATAGGCTAAATAAGCCTCATATCTACCTCGAATCAACCTCAAAGCACTCATTGATGAAATCAATCTGGCTGGCACTGCTTAACTAACAGTATAAAAGATTACTCTCGGCTGATTAGGCAATTCAAGAATTACCTCCTTAGTATAGTAGTTCATCATAGCTCTATGAGTAGTGAGCCAATCCATACCTAATATAAGGTCTATCTCACTTAACTATAATACTATCAGATCAGCTTCTAACTCTGCCTAATCTACTCGAATCATGCACCCTTTACACACTTTCCCTATCACTGTAGTACTACCTATCGGTACTTACTTCTAAACCATAATTTAACATTTCTTTCTCGCAATATAGTTTAGATGCCAGATGTCGTGTGATGAATGAATGCATAGATCCTGGATCTACCAATGCAAATGCTTTAAATTGAAAAATATTTAACACACCTGTTACCACATCTGGGGAGTCTAAGCCTCCTGTTTAGTGATGGAATAGATCCTAGCCTAAGACTGCAGTTAATTACTCCGAACCTCAGTCCTAACAGTAAGACCAACTGAACTCATTCTGCCTAGACCTCTGCCTCTCTGTCCAGATCCACTTACTCTTCTCTGCTGGATAGTTTTCTCAATTATTGATCCTCCTCTCATTCCAGTCTGTGTTCTGAAAACTGCGGGACAACCTCTGATTTGGTGTTTAAAGGAGTCACAATGAAGACAAGCTCCTAATAACTTCTAACATTCCCTATTATGTTTCTTCCCACAGTTTTCACAATTAGGCATCTACCGAGATACTGTATCTCTACCACTACCAGTTTGTACAAAACTGCCCCTCCGCCTAAACCTCGACTGTCTCGATCTAGTTGGTGGTTGAAAAGATCTATTTTAGAACTTATTGAACCTTCTGCTAGAATCAACTTAAAACTCACTAGGTCTCTTTATTCTAAACTCCTGTATATATTCTACTAGTCCATCTTTCAACAATTATTCTATTTGGATCAAGGCAACTCATAGTTTCATAAAACTACCTAAATTAGTAATAGCTAACCTCATTATATTCTCCATATTCAGCCCATCTTCAAACCGTCTACACTTGTCCTCCTCAGTCGGAATTAGTGCAGTAACATATCCCATTAACTCATTAAATCTTATCTCATATTTAGCTACTGTAAGACTTCATTGTTTCAGATCTAGGAACTCTTTCATTTTCCTATCTAGGTAGATCTTCGGCATATAATTCTCCTTAAAGACTTTCAAGAAGTCTTCTCACTTTAAATTTCAAGGCCTGTTGGTACTGGTGGGAATAGTCTTCCACTACCGATATGCTGGACCTTGCAATAGCAAGACTGTGTAGTCAAACTTCTCATTAGACTCACAGTCCATATGATCAAATATTCTTCAGTCCTCTCCAACCATTCTTTTGCCTAAGCAAGGTCTGTACTTCCGTAGAAGTCCACAGCCCCCCGCTTTCTAAGCTTATCATACCTCCTTTCTCTCCTCTTAGGAATTCTCTGAGGGATTGATCAAATTGAGGTACTGGAGACTCTTTATTGGCTCCTACAGACTCTAGATCAGCTGATTCTGTAACTTTATCACCTATAGCAGATGTGAGATTCCCATATCGGTTGGAGAGGGGAACGAAGTATGCCTTATAAGGGTATGGATACCTCTCCCTCATAGATGCGTTCTTTTGAGGTAGGAAAAGCACAACCATGAGGGCTCGGCTAGGCCAAGGCCCAAAGTAGACAATATCTGTGGGTGGGTGATCTAGGGCTGTTACAAATGATATCAGAGCCAGTACCTGAATTTGTGTATCAGCAAGGATGTTGAATCTTAAAGGGGGTGGATTATGAGATTCCCATATCAGTTGGAGAGGGGAACAAAGTACGCCTTATAAGGATATGGATACCTCTCCCTCAAAGACGTGATTTCCCAGGTATGGGAAGAGCAAAACCGTGAAGGGTTATGTTGGGCCTTGAATTTTTTTATTTTAGTAAACATGATTTGAATGAATTTTGGTATTGTTAGATAAATTATTT
>JANZXP010052615.1:0-11508 GCA_027576715.1 Erythroxylum flavicans | reverse complement strand
TAGTATTTGTAACTAATCATGCATTTTGAGTTGTTTTAGCATAAGATAAGTTGCATGGGTGTAAAAATGAATGAGTAAATGTAAGGGGATAAGTTTGTGATGAGGGATTTAGTAGAAAAGAGGAAGAAGATGGAGAAGCATTTCTACAAAGAACATCCGGAAGATTAACGTGTAAAAAAAATCGTGATTCTACTGTAGAAGGTGGTAGTGCATAATCAAGCTTTCTAATACTGAACAGTTCTGACTCTTTTTGCTATAACTTTGTCATCCGATCTTCAAATGACTTGAAACTTAAACCAATAGACTCCTAAGACATTTTTCTTTCTCTCCACAAAAATTTAGAGTTATCTGAATTGATTTAAAAGTGATTGATAGGATGAAAGTGTGGAAGTCTGTTAGAATGTTATGAATTGGAAAACTTTCAGGATCATGCTTCGGTTTTCTAATAATTAATTAAGCTGTAGATATATGAATGAGTTGATTATTGATTCATATTAAACTAGAGACATATGTCTACAACTTTTGTGAAGAAGTCTACTTTTAATTCTATCTTTATGATTTTGAAAATTGGCTTGTAATTGAGTCTTAGCTTAGGCTTTAGCACACCAGGGACAGAAATCTGGTCCTGTGGTTATTGAATAAACTGTATTGATGTGGGCTGACTTAGGCTGAGTTGTCTTCACCAAAGTTGTATCTTATTCTCGTAGCTTTAAATTGATATAAATTTTGTAATTTTTAGATATCTGAGCTGAAAGATATGAGTTGTACAATTAGGGGGTATGATCATGCACTAGCCAAAAGTTCACATGTGCACAGTCTGTGGTATTTTGTGCATAACTCATTAAATACTGAATCAAATTAGATGATCTTAGAGTCATTAGAAACTTAAGACACTGTAGAACAACTATTCAGAAGGAAGTTTTGCCTAATTTTGTCATTTACCCTATCATATTAATTATGCAAAGTTGACTCGAAATCATTTGGGTAGAAAATCTGAACTAGTCAATTAAGTTATGTAATGGATTTCACGTTACTTTATTTTGGTCCAAATTGTAAGTACCAAATGATGTTAATGAGGGCTTTGATATCTGACTGATTCGGTGATGTTAATTACAATAAGATACTCAGATTTGTCATTGAATATGCATTGTGCATATTTTCTATACATTGAAGTGCATAAAAGAATACTTGTACATTTGTGCAAAAATGTGATATTTATGAATGTGTTGTGTATGTTTTAGAGGAGCACATCGGACGTCAGTCGGACATTGCCAGACCATCCAGGCACTAGCTTCTTGGATCGTACCGTGAGTTAACCTAGATGATTTCCTAAGATTGATTTGATTTGAATTTAATTTGAATTGTTAAACTTCCAATATTATTGAACTGTTTGTGAGTTGTTTCTGGATTCTGAACCTGAGGTCTGAGGAGTTTATTAGTTGGGCATGTATTGGAAGTGTTCTAATTTGATATGAATTTTTAAATGACATTTGATTCTTAACAAAAGTTGAATGCCAGACTTAGGTCCGATGACTTTGGAAAACTTTGTCTGAGCATTTGTATAAGATTATGATATATGACATATTGAGTATTTGATGCATTTCATAAAATGCATGCTCAGATAAAGGCGTTTTGACTTACGTAGCCAATTTGAAGCGCTTCCACGTAGAGCTTTACTCCGTGATATATGTTCTGCACATAGAGCTATGCTCCGTGATTCGGTTCTGACTGAGCCCTATGGGCCAATCTTTGTATAAGTATGTGATAGACACTCAGTCATAATTATAAGAACGAATGTGAGTCTTATGCATATAGCGTTCATATAAGATTGGAATTTATGAATGATTTGCAAAACTATAATGAGTGATCATATGTTATGCCCTGTTGTGTGAGTATCTGAAAAATAATTATATGTTCTGAATGAATATTTGTGATATATGTGATGTGTATATGTAATCCAGTGAATTCATCAATGATGGTTCACTTATTGAGTTTGCAAAACTCATCAAAAATTGCAATGTGGCTCAGAGGTATGTCAGTTGACCCAAAAGTGATATAGTTTTTGTTATTTTTGTAGTTTTGCTAGAACCTGTATAAGGTTTTGTAAATATTTGTTTGATGGAAACAGTGTAAGCTTTATAAATGAATGAAGTAAATGTTTTTAAAAAATTAGTGATTTTGAGTATGTTAGATGATGCCATGTGTAAGTTGGATTTGTAATTACTCCAACATACCATTATCGTAGGTTATGTTCTTAAAAGTTTGGCTTTGTACCCTATGGTAGTGGGATGTTGCAGTAATCCTTCGATAAAATCAACCGTGATCTCCCTCCAGCTACCTTCTAGATTCTTGATGGGTTGCAACAGTCCTAGATATGTCACATTATCATATTTGTTGTTCTTAAAATCCATGCATTTCTGTACATGTGTTTGGACATCCCTTATTAATCCCTTCCAATGAAACATGTTTTGCAACTTTTTAGTGGTAGCCATTACACCAACATGACCACCCATTGAATTGTGATGATTAATGCTAATGATTCGTTCGCTGAGTGCTTTGTTTGCTCCCACCACAAGATGACCCTTCCAACGCAATAATCCCCCCTTTCATTCATATGCAGATGATTTTAGTGTCCCTGACTCTAATTTGTGAATGATGTTTTGACTTGAAGAATCTATTTCCCAGCTTCGCTTAATATCTTTATAGTTCTCCCTGTAATTGAGATACAAATAGCATTAGTAGCTCTGCATTTGAGATTCGCAACAGAGCGTCTGCAGCCTTCTTTTCCACTCTTATATTAAAATAAAAAAATGATATTGAAGAAGCTTTGGAAGCCATGACTATTGTAGAGGGTTTGTTAGGCACTGCTCAAGTAGATATTTAAGGCTGCGGATCATTGTCTTAACTACGAAAGCTTTACAACCCAAATAATGATGCCAATATTTGATTGCTTTGATCACGGCTAAAAACTCCTTCTCATATGTCGATAACCCTTAATGTCTTCTGGCAAAAGATTTACTGAAAAAGGTAATTGGGTGACCTTCCTATTGTAGGATCGATCCAATTCCTGTTCCACTCTCGTCAGCTTCCACCACGAATGGTCTTGAAAAATCAAGAAGAGCCAACATCGGAGCTGATGAAATCGCCTTCTTCAATAACCCAAATGCCTTCCTCACCTCCTGTTACCACACCCATTGAGCCAACTTATCCTTTTTCAGCATCTTTGTTAATCATTTGAAAATCAACCTATACCCTTTAATAAGATTTGTCGACTCCTTTCTCCAAAATTGAATATCCCAAGTATTCAACTTGTCTGGCTCCAAAGAAACATTTACTTCCTCATAAGAACATATGGTTGTTCGGTAGAACCTGCATGGATGTTGTAATGCGCTCCACATGAGCTTATAAATATTAACTGTAGATTAATTTTTTCATCGAAAAACACCAAAATGAAACGTCTCAGTTAGGGTTTAAATAACTCATTAATAAGACATTGAAATGTAGATGGGGTGTTTGTTAAACCAAACAGCATAACCAAGAACTCATAATGCTTGTCGTGTGTTCGAAATGTCATTTTTGATATGTCCTCCGGTTGTATCCTAATCTGATGATACCCTGATCTTAAATCCAACTTCGTGAACTAGCTAGCTCCATTTAACTGATCCAGTAGGTCTTCAATTAATGGTATGGGAAACTTGTTCCTGACTGTATGCTTGTTTAACTCCCAATAGTCTACACAAATGCACTAAGAGTTGTCTTTTTTCTTCACAAGCACGATCGATGATGCACAAGGACGATAGTTGTGACAAATAAAACCCTGCTTCATGAGTTCCTTCACCAATTGCTCAATCACATCTTTCTGTGCTCACGAGTAACGATATGGTCGTATGTTAATTGTGTCAACTCCTTCCTTCAAGAGAATTTGATGGTTGAATTTGTGATTTGGAGGAAGACCATTTGGCTCTTGAAAGACCGAAGCATATTTGGCCAACACTGCATTGTTTTCATCGAATGCACTCCATTGTCCCTCACTCAACTTTATCTATTGCAGCTGAAACTCGATGGGAATAGTTAGTTGCACCATCAACATTTGCCCACTTTTGGAATGTTGCAGAGTTCTTTGGAAATCTTCACACGAAACCACCCACAAATTACCCCCTATTTTCCCATTTAGTGTTACCAATTGTCCATTATAGTTGAAAGCCATAGTTCGTTCCCTAAAATTGCACAATACATCGTCTAAAACTGCTACCCATTGCACACCTAGAATAACATCACACCCTCCCAAAGATAAGGCTAGTGCACTCATAGTAAATTGTATTCCCTGCATGGTCCATTCAAAATTATCACAACACTGATGACACACTAATTGCATCCTACTCCAACTGTTATTGATATCGGTTTAATTTCCCAAACAACACAACTTCCTTTCCTAATTACTGATGAGTCCACGAAGTTATGCGTGCTGCCATTATCGAGTAAAATATGGATGAGTTTTGTGCTATGTAATCCCACCAATCTCATCTGCTTAAACTCCATGTGTTCTGAGAAACCCAACATAGCCTACATTGAGAACATTGGACATGTTTCCTCCCTCAGCATTTCTTCCAATTCTTCCTCCCCTCCTGCAAAATTTGACTTCTCACCATCTTCATAATCCATAACCACATAAAATTTCGTTTCTCACTTCTTACAGTTGTGTCCAATGGTATATTTCTCATCACACCAGAAATAGAGCCCTTGGGCTCTCTTATCATCAAAATCTTTGCTGTTAATTTGTCTAGAAGGTTTAGAAACTCTTATCGATGATTGACACCATGTTGAAGTAGGAGTTGGTAGTATGCCATCAAGTGTCAGACTTCTATATGCATTGGTTGTCTGTTGTGGTCTCAGTGGTGCATTAAGAATTCCTCCGTTGCCCAAATTTCGCACGGTATTACCTCGACTTACTGTGGTGCTCCCATTAGACAGCAATACACCTTCCTGTTTGCAGGCCAACAAGTAAGCTTGGTGTAGTGAATTGGGTTTGTGTAGTATCATAGTCACCCCAATCTCCAACTTATGTCCCTTAATAAAGAAGTCAATTAAATACTATTTTGGTAGCATTAATTGACTGGAATGGTGGTTGAAGTGAGGTCAATACTCCAGCACAATCCCCTCTTCTTTTAACTCTTTGATGACCCTACCGGATCATCAAAGATCTCATCATCGAATCTCTGTTTAAGTGCTTTGGTGAACTCCTTCCAGTTGACTGCATATACTCTATTGCGATGTTTTACATATAATCGATACCACTCTTGTGCCCTTTCATCCATATGTAATATTGCTATCTGCACCTCTGTTTTATCGGGAGTGCAATCTAACTAAAAAAATTGTTCACAGCGATACAACCACAATTTAACATTTTTGCTATCAAATACAGGGAACTCAATCCAGCTCAACCTTGTTAGTGTTGAGTTTTCATCCTTCTCTACCTTTGGTTGCGTACTCTAAGAGTGAGGTGCTGATAAATTCAAAGATGTGTCCTTTGGTGCTTTTCCTTGCTTTTGCAAAAATTTCAAAAACATAGCTCATAACTCTGACATTGCCTTCTCCATCCGTTCTGCCTTGTTTTGAATTTCTGAAATCATTTTCTCCCTTTTTGTATGTGTCTCGGCTAGGTTTCTTACATTTTCTTCTAATCTTCACTTCTTTGCAGCTCTTGTTCCTTCTACCATTGTGTCTTCCATAATCGATGCTCTGATACCAAATTATTACGTAAATTTTGATGATAGTAATAAATGAATGTAACGTGAGGTTGGATGCATTAAGGAAGCAGAGAACCAATGTAATAGAACAAAGAACGAAGAAGAAAAGAATCTTAGAGAGAGAGAATGGAGTTCAAAAAATGACTATATTAGGTTATGTCCTTCCAACTAGTCGTTGGTTAGTTATATACACAAATATTGAGAGATAGCATATATGCTAATGCACTATTACATCTCTACGTCTTATTGATACGTTGCATATTATATCTATACTGCGTTGTCGTTTATGTCTTCTTTATGTTGCATTCCACATTAATTGTCTTCTTCCTTTAATTTGTAACAATCTTTTTTTAAACTACCTTTAAATGAACTTAATTCTAACTAATTAATATAAGTTTCTAAATTTTATTTAATTTCACCTAAAGACTACTTGAAATAGCTTGCATATGAGTGGACTAATACTTAAGTAAATGGGAATGGGGCCTACATGATATTTTTAGTGTTAGGGTGACAGACTAATGATGGGGTTGAATGGGGCTCGAGAGAGGCCTACATGATCTATTAGTTGTTAGGGTGAAACCATTCATGGGATTTCGTAAGTCTTAATGTATTCAAATAGGTGTTAGCAATCATAGGGATATTAGTTAACCAACTAAAGAATAGATGGTTATAGCTCAAGATAGTACAACTTCAATAGCTTTCTAAGGAATAAATCTAATATAGGTTAATCAAGTCATGAAGTCAAAAGTACTATTAGGGAAGAAATTGATCTGATCATAGCTATTTGATTTAGTTCTCTTTTGATTAATTATCATTGATTCCTTAACTATTACCCTGATTTTATTTCTATTTTGTATTTTATTATTTAAACCCATACAAAGTGTATCCTTATTAATTGTCCTTGATGTTGTGTTTTTAGTTCATATCGCTTCTTCATGGGATTGGACCCTTAAATACCATTATGTTGATTATCATTGGTATGTGCACTTGCCTTGTGACTGATTGAATGATGTGAACACATAGAAACTATTGCAAAGGAATAAGAACAAAACAAATTAAGGATAGGAACAAAGAAGTTAAATCACAATGACAAAGAAAATAGGGGGCTTAAAGAAACAACTTTCAAATATGATTTCTAGTAGAATAAAGATTAACAACGAATTTTTGACTAAGAAAACCTTATTAAAGAGATATAACTCTTGTCATAGCTAAACCAACTATCCTCAATCTTCTTCTTTTTTTTTAATCGAATAACGTCTTTTTTTGAATTTTTAAAAAATATATCAGAGCTAGAAAATTTGTAACACAAGAATTGAAAAAAACTAGGAACAAAGCTTGAACAAACGAAAGGAGAAAGCCCAAAGAAAATGGGAACAATGAAGCAAAATGAAAAACAAGTGAAATGAAACAAAAAAATAGAAGAAAACACTAAATTAAGGATAATTAAACCTGACTTAGACCTAAGCTATGATACTAAATGATGTGAACCTCAAGGATGAACCTTGAAACCCAATAATCATACAATTAAAGGAAAGGAACCCAAGAAAGCAAAAAACAGGTTTAGGAGAAAAAACCTTGACCCAATGTCTATAGAAGACAGGAACCAAAGGTATAGGATAGGTTTTGAACGCCACAAGATAATAATCTTGATAAGTTCACAAGTTCCCAAATGAACCAAAGGAGAGATTAACCTCACTCCATCAATTGTGAATTTTCTCCCCTTGAACAATACAATGCTTGCCTTTATATAGGTATTAAGGTAAGAGAAAATTAAGGTAAGAAATCATCCTAATTGAATAATTTGACCAAAATCATTATTTGATTGAGCTAATTAAGGTAAGAAATCATTCCCAATTTGCAGGAACAACTTGCACACGTTCTTGAATGTTTCCCACGAATCTTGGAATGCTTGGAGCAAATTGGAATAATTTAGACACTCATTGGGCTTCTTAACTCAGCTTGGATGAGATTTATTAGGCCTTGAATACTTTCCAAGCTAATTAGAGCTTGTTTAGTCCATATATATTCAATTAGCCCATTTATAGCTTTCTTTATCTTCTTGGCTCTAGCTCTTGTAATTGGGCCTCCTTGAATGCTCAATGGCTCCTTTAGAGCTTTGTTTAGGCCAACTTGGTTCTCATCATTGAAATGTTTATAAAAGGAAAAACTTTAGTAGCATTGATGCACACATACACAACACTCAGCTAGGATATATTTGATGATGGTCATGGGATGGGAATATATAGCCTCTCATTTGTTTGTCACCCCCTTGTAGTAATTATTTGATAAGTTCTCTTCAGGGGTGTCTATAATTAATTTTTAGTGTGATTTGATAACTCAAATAATTTAAAAATTTTCTCAAGTGAAATTAATAAAAGATTTCATACAATTTCCAAAAAATGGTGTTAAATGATGAAAACTAAATTTTGGATGTCTTTTGATTTGGTCTTAAGGGTACAACTTCCAAAAATAACTACTTAAAGGTGAGAGGTGTTTTGATGTAGTAGTGAAAGCTAAGAAGTGCTAAGTATGTAGACAAATCTCTAGTTGAGCTTAATGATAGTGGTTATGGGTACTTGCTTCAGGATGTCCTCCTTTTATTGGCAATATTTCAAGAAATGTAGTTGGACTCCAATTTTCTTAGTAGTGTTTGGATCCTCCTCATGTAGATGAATCTTTTCTTGATAGAACTTAACTTTTTTTGGAAAACTAAACTCTTATATGTGCCTGAGGACCATAGCCTTGAACAAGGATGACAAGTTGTACTAAATAAATTAGTACCAATCTATGCATCTCCATTTATATTGCACAAGAGCGTTTCTAAAAATTTCAATTGAATCAAGGCATCCCATCTCAGAATTTTATGTCAACTTAAAATCTCTTCTCCCTATTAATTTGAGGTATGAGCACTAATGTTTTAGGTTCCCATACATATCAATTAACTCAGAATTTGAAAGTTGTGAAGAGAGAAATGATTAAGGTGATGAGGAATGGAATTGATCCAATGAAGATGAATTTAATATGTGCCTTTGATATTTAGTCGGATTTTAGTTTCCTTCTCCTATAAAAAAAATTCAAGTTCACGATAAACATTATAATGAATAAAGTAGATTTGTGCAATAAAATTTAGGTTAAGAGTTTTCTCATAACCAACTCTTTGTGTGTTTTTGTTTCTTGCCTTGTGGGGTCAAGAACAACTCTTAAGTTAATTTCTTTGGTGTTATGGCTTAAGAAGGGCTGAACTCAAGCTATTTTCTATCTTTTTTCTCTTTTGTTCAACACCTATAATAAAATTTTATTAATTTTAAATTTAAACAAATAAAAACACATTCAAATTTTCTCGAGTAAACTAGCACTTGAGGAGTTTGAGTTTTCTTAGTGGAAGACTATTGAGGCATTATGAGTAGGAGGAGAAGGAAGACTATAGAGGTTTGGATTGGGGATTATATTGATGCAAGACCCAATAGGAACTTGTCCTAGAGAACCTTCAACAAGATGGGGCTATGCCAGGGATTGGCTAGAATCAAACAAACTCACGAAATCATAAGAAACAAAATTGAAAAAATAGAAACATAACACAAAGGAAAAAGGGGGTTAGAGGAAGGTTGGTCAATGGAAAGAACCCTAAGAGAATGATGTGAACCCAATAGAGATGAACCCTAGAAAACCCACAAGAATCTGATTATATGATCCCAAGAAACCTAAACACGAATCTGGTTTTGATGGACTTTGACCCTTTGTCTAAAAAGACAAGAACCTTGGTATAAAAAACCTACACCCAAGAAACAATGAAGCCAAAAACTTAGACTATATTAAAGTCTAAACCCAAGGAATACAGAAACTTGAACAAAGGTTATAGTGGAAGAGCTGTGAATGCTACAAAGAAAGGATTTCTTTGATAAGTTCTAGTTTTGTTCTTTCAAGAACTCAAGGAGAAAAGTCTCTCTCAAATTTTCAATTGAATAATCTGAATTGTGTATCATAATGAACGTCCAAGACCCTTTAAATACTAATCCTAATAGAACTCTAAGAAATAAGGTCATAACAAATATGATTTGACCAAGTCTATAACTTCCTAATCTGATATGAATCACACCAATCCTAGTTCACATAGGATTCTAAGACAAGATAAACCTAATCTGAATTTAACAAACTGATTTCTAAATTGCTAGGGTTTGAGTACATTAGAGATTTGTACGCTTCAGATTCTAATTTTGGCAATGTGTTTGGTGCTTGTGAGCATGCTGTATTCCAAAGATTTTACAAACATCATGGCTATTTGCTTAGGGAGAACAAGTTATGTGTGCCTAAATGTTCTATGCGTGAAGTGCTTGTTTGTAAATCACATTGTGGGGGATTAATGGGTCATTTTGGGGTTCAAAAGACATATGACATACTTTGTGAACATTTTTATTGGCCTAACATGAGAAAAGATGTTGAGAAAATTTGTTCTAAGTGACGCATGTAAACAAGCGAAATCTAAGACTCATCCATATGGTTTGTATACACCTTTACCTGTGCCTAAGCATCCGTGGACTGACATATCTATGGACTTTGTTTTAGGAATGCCTAGGATGAAAAAGGGTAGAGATAGTATATTTATAATAGTAGATCGGCTTAGTGATATGGCACATTTCATTGCATGTCATAAAACTGATGATGCTATGAATATTGCTGAATTGTTTTTTAAGGATGTTGTGCATTTGCATGGTGTTCCTAAGACTATTATTTCTGACTGTGATGTGAAGTTTTTGAGCCATTTTTGGTGTGTTCTTTGGGGTAAGTTAGGTACTAAACTTTTGTTTTCTACTACTTGCCATCTTCAAATTGATGGACAGACTGAAGTAGTGAATAGAACTTTAGGTTCTCTTTTGCATGTTGTGGTTGGTAAAAATCTTAAAACATGGGAAAAATGTTTGCCATTAGTTGAATTTGCATACAATAGGAGCATACATTCTACTACTGGTTAGTCACCTTTTGAGATTGTTTATGGTTTTAACCCATTAACACCTTTAGATTTGTGTTCTTTAACTTTAAGTGAGATAACTAGTGCAGATGGACAAAAGAAGGCAGATTTGGATGCAACATTCATGAGAAGGCAAGACAACACATAAAGAAGGGGAATGAAGCATATGCACAAAGAGCTAGTCAAGGGCGAAAGTTGATGCAATTTGAGCCTGGTGATTAGGTTTGGCTGCATTTCAGGAAAGAGAGATTTCCTAAGCAAAGGAAATCCTTGAAAAGATTAATGATAATGCCTACAAGATTGATTTGCCAGGTGAGTATCAAGTATCTGCTACATTTAATGTTGTTGATCTCTCTCCATTTGATAATGGAGGGGCTGGTTCAAGGGCAAATCCTTTTGAGGTGGGAGGAAATAATACAAGAAGTCATGGCAGCAATGGAGATCAAGGTGCCACATGCCAAGACAAGCTTACTTTGCCAAGTGGATCTATTACAAAGCAACGTACAGCAAGGCTTAAACAATCACTTCAGGGTTTGTTCAAAGTCACATTACATCTTAGCTTGATGACCAAAAGACTTATTATGGACTGGATATTTATTTGTAAGCTTGCCTTAGTTTATTTTACACCTCCATTAGGCCCACTCCCCCTTAGGTTTATTTAAGTTATTTTGGTCTTATTTAAGTTAGTTTAGCCCAATCCTAAGTGGATTAGGATTAGATTGCGTTATTGGGCTATAACTCCTAAACTAGTTAGGATTAGCCTTGTTTTTAGCATTAAATGGGTTTGTAACCTAT
>JANZXP010052544.1:0-11511 GCA_027576715.1 Erythroxylum flavicans | reverse complement strand
GATATTCTTCTAATAAGAAAGAGAAGTTCTTTTCGAGATTTTATATTCAAAAAGGAGGATACACCATTCAACCCCCCGTCTTGTGTATCTAGTTTCTTGAGTGTAAAGTCTTTACTATCGTGTGATTTACTTCAGGTTTTATACCACTTGAATTAACTCTCAATTAAACCAAATCATGAAGGGTTTCATGAAGCCAATTTACTGGAATATAAGTGGATTAACATACGAACTCTTCGATAGTTAATTATTCGACTTACAAACCTTTCCATAGATAATTACCGTGCAATCGTTGCTTAACTGTACTATACCCTATTTGGTTTAGAGTATGGGCTATGTTCCAACTCCCACTAGATTGAATATGTCACATCTAGTCCAAGTGATGCCAGTTCTTATCCTGGGATCTCAATACTCTATGTGTCATTAAAGACTCTCTTCATGATATATAATTGCTCTGGCCAGAGACTTCTAAGTAACGACCCTGACAAAAGGCCGTGGGTATCATCTCCTTCTACCAAGAGTGGTGAATCCTTTGTTGGCTACCTAATTATCTTCTAATATCAATAGCTGTACCTAATCACCACCCTATGAGTGACCTTATCTTGAGGTAACAAGGAATGATGTCAAAGCACAGGTTCAGTATCCAAGATATCCTTGACTACCTATATTTGCACCATTGCTATGATAAGATATTTGCACCATTGCTATGATGAGATAATCACTGACATTTGATAGATCATCCATATGATAATCTCATAGCTGGTTATTTGATGTATTTACTACTCTTAGTAAGCATCTACATGCTAACTCTAAACATCTCATGCTTAGAGTTTATGAGATCTACTACTTGATCAAATCAATGAGTATAACATGTGCTAGTCTATCTGGATTAATAATGTCCTATCTTATTAATCCTATGACTAGGGATAATTTAGATACTAACATAATTGCATATGATAGGAATCTCATTATTATGAACTCATTATGATTTCCTTCATGTTATGTTTTGTATCATAGACTTCATTAATTCGAATCGATACCAATTCATAAATAAATGAACATCAAATTAATAAAAAATTACCTTTCACTTTATTAATCAAAATAAAATTTATACAAAAATGCTAATGGTAATTGCCTTTAGAGCATTACTTTAAAATTTAGGTGCGATGAACCCTAAGTTATGACAATAATATGATGTGATCTTTTATTTAACGCAATTTTATTGATTGAATTGTTGCGATTCAATTATGCATTTTATCCTTGTTTTAATCTATCTAGAATATTAGTGCATCATTTGATTTCATATGATTGAGATTGAGAGATATTTTTGTATGAATAGATCTACCATAATTGGAAGGAATAGCAAGCAAACTTAGAGATAGGTCGACATAAATCCTTTAGATTAGGGTCAAACCTAATAGTGGAATTTACAGATTGATAAAGCAATCATAAAGTTTTAACTAGAAAGATTTCTCTTAATCAACTGATGGATTAGTTGTTAATATTCTTGAGAAAGATCTTAATATAAGATAGGAATTTCCACAGTCTAATATTCAATAATATAATGAATGATAAAGGGTAAATAATTAAGGTTCTTAAGGGGATTCACTACCCAGACACTATTATTTAATATTGATTGTTCTTAGTTTTTTTGTTGATCTGCGTTTAATATTGTTTTCAATATAGTTTATTAACATAAGATAAGAATTTCCACCTTTCAATATTCAATTATATAACTGTATGATAAAGGGTTAACAATTAAGGTTCTTAGGGGGATTCATTAGCTAATCACTATTATTTTATATTGATTCTTTTTAGTATTTTCCTTGTTCTCTGCTTAGTATTGTTTTCAATCTTAGTTTATTTGTTTACTTTAATTTTTAATTAAAATCCACAATTGGGGTCATATATTAGATAATAGAAAAAGAGTAACTACTAATACTTATAGTCTTCATAGGATCGACCAATACTTGCTTATGCTAGTTACAACTATGTTATGCACTTACAATATTTTTAATATTAATATAAAATAATGTCAATCAAATTTAAATTCACTTATAGATGCCTTGAGAGAGACTACTTATGAGTTAACCATGACTTATATATTAGTGGTTAAATGGGTTGCTAGAGATGGATCTAAATAATCTCTCTAGTATTAGGGTGAAACCTTTTATGGAATTTCACAAAACTTAATATTCTAAGGTGTGTTAACTTGGTAAAGATATGAGTTGACCAATTAGAGAGTAGATGGTTATACCTTAAGAGAGTACAATTCCAATGTCTATGAAATTTTATCATTCTAAATGATAAAATCCTTCTTAATAAATTAAATCATAAATACAAAGATGACATTAGGGATGGTTCTTATCTTGATGATATTTGGATCTATTCTCTCTCTTGATTATAAGCTTTGTTCTATCTTTTGTGGTTGTTTTCTCTACCTAGATTTAGGTTAATTATTAATGATTAAAATACTCTATCTTTAATTAATTATCTAGGTAGTAATAAGAGAGTTTATTGAATTCATATAGCTTCCTTGTGGGATTTATACTCTATTTACCACTTAATTACTATCAAACAAATATTATGTGTAATATTTTATGACAGAGAAACATTAAGTAATAGTAATGCACTCAACAAATTTTTAGTGCTGTTTCCAATGAAATAGTTAATGTTTAAGAAACTCAAAAACTATTATTATTGTTATTTTATTTTTGCATATATTATTGTCTTTCTTTTTTACACAATATTTTATTAAATTCTAATTCTACCTAATTGTTTCTAAGCTTGATTATTTTTGGGTTAGGCTTGATTAGCTTATATTTATAAATAAAAAGCATAAAATTGTGTAGGACTATGTAAGGCTAAAAATAGTATCTTCTCCAATTGGCAATGTGATAATGACACATTATATGACATATGGGAGAGATATAAGGATCTATTAAGGAGTTTTCTAAAATATGAAGTACCTACTTGATTGTAAGTTTGAACATTCTATAATGGCTTAGAATATGAAAGATAAAAATTGGTTAATGTAGTAACTGGGAGAATCATGAACCTTAAAACTCCAAAAGTTACCATAGAACTAATTGAGAAGATAGCGATGGATGAATTTAATTAGCTATCAAATATAATAAGGGAAATAAACCTTGTAGGTATACAAATAAAGATGCTTTGACCCTTTAGTTGGAGACTTTAAAAGGGAAATATTTAGAAAAGTTACAGAAACCTTTTAAACACAACATGGTTAGCAACACGGACCTATATTGGGGGCCATATATCTCATTAAAGATTGGAGTTTCAGATAAAGAGAAGAGGAGAAGAAAAAGAAGGAGAGGTTTTTGGCCAAGAAAGAGTTAGAAAGCATTGTGAAGTAATCAAAAGTCATTATTCATCATATTTTTATCAAGATTAAGTCAACCTTAAAATATAAACAAGAATTTAATAAAAATTCATCAAAGATTCAAGATTCAATACTTATGATAATGATCATTTTCTCATTTTCTTTCTTGATTTCTAAATGATATTATTTTTTTAGTTATGAACTAATTGGGATATAGATTTAGGTAGGATGGAACCTAAGGTTTATATGTTGAATTGATCTTTATTTTAATGAATTTATAGTTGAGATTTATCCATGTTCTTATAATTGGTTGAATTGAAGGACTAGAAGTCGAAGATTCAATTATTTGATTTATGCATTAGTATTTGAGAAATAAGATGTATGACCAGAACATAACATGGCTAAAGAGTGTTTAGCATAAGCTATTCGAGAGAAAGCTAAAAGAACTTCCTATTTTAGGGTAAAACCATCAAGAGAGTTCATAAATCGAATTAATGTATTCTTTGGTTGTCTTAATTTGAAAAAGATTTTAAATTTACTAATATAAGAGTAAGAGGATAACTGAAGGGCAATTCTATGAGGATTTGAAGATTTTTGAAAGAGGTCCAATATATTTACTTTAGGAAAGTTACAGTTGAAGAAATAAGTAAGTTTCTATTTTGTGGTTGTTTATGGAGGCCTCTACTAAAGGCTCTTTGGGGCCCTTCATCCTCCCATTGCTTGGAAGTGAGTCATTTTCCTACCCCATAGGAAGCTAAAGCCATGAAACCAAGCAAAATTTAGAGTAATATGGTATTTTTGGACAATTCGAGGGACAAGCTCAAGCACTTTCGCTAAGTTGTTAAACAAGGCATAGTCACTCTACCACTAAAGATGCTATAGGAGGGAGTAAAACACTAGACCAATATGCTATTTTCTTAATAAGAGATCAACTTTCCCACATATTCAAAACTAGGCACAAGTTAGACGGGAAGGAAAAGGGCTAAAAAAAGTTCTTCTTACTGAGGATGACACATTCCTCTTCTAGTTCACAAACTCTGAATCCTTTAGTAAGGTAATGGAAGCTGGACCATGGCATATTAAAGGACAACCAATTTTTTTCCAAAAATGGGTTCCTAAACTTGAGCTTGATAGATCTAAATTTTAATTCTTTCCTTTTTAAATTAAATTTCATATTATTCCACTAGAGTGTTGGACTCTAGATGCTTTGAGCAAGCTTCCTTGCAATCTCTATAGGAAAGCCTATTGCTTTTGATTCAGCTACTACTAAGCTAGAAAAAATATGCTTTGTAAGGATATGTGTAGAAGTAAATATGAAGGAGGACTTACTAGAAAATTTCCCTATAATGAAACTTGATTCAGATGGGGAATTAATCAAATTAGAAGTTCATCTTTCTTATAGTTGGAAACCATAGATGGGGAAAAAAGAATGGAAGCCAATAAGGAAGAAATTTGCATATGGAAGTTATGTTAAGCTAATGGGAATTGAAGAGGATTTAGCTCCACCTTCTAATTAGGATAGCTCGGGGAATGAAGAGACACAGTCAAATAAGCCTAAGGCTATTCAGGATGTTCAAGAAGTGGAACAAGGATATATCCCAACACATGAAGCTAAATAAAATGAAGTAAGAGAAGAGGGAGGGCCAGTTGGAGAATCATCCCCTAAACTTAATTCTAATAAGGTAGAGACCCTCCTCATAGGAAACTTTGGGAATTAAATAGAGAACAACTAGAGACATCTCTATCTACCACAAGGAAATTAGGCAGGAAAAGGAGGAAACCCAAGGGGGTGAATGAAAAACTCCTAAGAATTAATATTATTTTTTGGAATATTAAAGGTATGAAGGAACCCTTTAAAAGATAGACTATTAAAGACATCAATTTGGAAAAACATCCTATTATAGTAGGACTGCTAGAGACTAGAATAAAGGCACACAACTCTCGAACTCAATGATTTTTCTTAGTAAAAGCTGGGAGTTTGGCTCTTACCATATCCATCATTTCAATGGCAGAATTGTATTTGCTTACAGTGGGGAGAAAGTTAATGTGCCATTACAAAGAAGCTCATATTAGTATGTTCATCTTTTTTGTAAGCTTGAAAATTGAGATATTTCTTTTAAGGCATCCATTATATATGCTTCCAAATTTAAATTTCAAAGAGCTAAGTCTTGGGAAGACCTATCTTTTGTAAGCAACTCAATGACAAACCCTTAGATAATAGCTAGTGATTTCAATTATGTAATATTTCCATCTGAGGCTAAGGGGATAAGGTTAATTATTCCAACTAGGTAGGGAGTTAGATAGAATGATTACCAAGCTGGAGGTAACTGATTTAAAGTATGTTGAGAATATTTTCAGCTAGAGTAATTAAGCAAAAAGGTGGAGCTTTAATCGAGAAAAAAATAGACAAAGTCTTCTCTAATGAAAACTAGATGAGGTGTGTCCTTAACTCTCATATACTGATTAGATCAACCTTATGCTCAGACCATTCCTAACTGAAGATTCAAGAATTTCCCCCAAAAAGGAAGAACAATGTTCCTTTTAGGTTTTTCAATTGCATCTCCAATAAGGAAGGTTTTATAGATTTGGTCAAGGAAACCTGGGATAGTAATTTTAGGGTTATAAATCTTATCAAATCATGAGAAAACTCTAGATACTAAGAGAAAAATTAAAGTTGTTTATCAAAACTGGAGGTCCTCCAATAGAAATGAGATTACAAAATGCAAAATATGAATTAAGGGAAGTCCAGAGTGCTTGCTATCTTTCACCCTACAATTAGGATTGGCATTTTGACAAAACTAAGAAACTTCAAGAGTAAAACAATGCCCTAATTGATCATAATTCCCTACTTATGTAAAAGGAAACGCATATGTGGATAAAGGATGGAGATATTAATTCTAGGTTTTTTTTTCTTAACTTAGTCTTGGTTAGAAGGAATTCAAATTAAATTCATAGCTTGCTAGATAATAATGATCAATTGGTGACTCAAAATATCTTGATTGAAAGCATGGTGACTGAATTTTATATTAACTTGTTAGCTTCAAATAGATCTGGGATGTTAACTCTTTAGGATCTAGTTGAGGTAAGTAAACCTTCTCCTTCTTAGAGCAACTTGGATATGATCTAACAACTATCTACTAGCCAAGAAATCAAGGGAGTTCTTTTCTCTCTCATTCTAAGGAAGACCTCAAGATTTGATGGGTACAATGCTTATTTTTTTCAATGTACTTGGAACGTTATAGGCAAGATACTAGTAAAGGTTATTCATGAATTTTTACATACTAGGAAGATATCAAGGGAGATTAATTTCACTCATATTTTCATGATTCTTAAAGTGTGTAATTCCATTTCTTTAAATGATTTCAGACCTGTATCTTATTGCAACACAATGTACAAGGTGATTGCAAAGCTGCTAGCTAATAAACTTAATGATCCTGTTAAGTATATGATTCATCATTCAAAGGGAGCTTTCATCCAAGGAAGTTCCATTTTAGACAATAATTTGTTGGCACAAGAGCTGATGAAGGATTACAATAAAAAGACCTATCAAATGTTGTGCCATTAAAATGGATTTCAGTGTTTGGTCTAATAGGACTTAACTACCTTAAAATTCATTGTTAGAGTTTAGCTTGGCACTAATCAGTGTATCTATCACCTATAAGATAGATTTATTTAGTGTGAAGCTATTTTTTAGAAATTTTGCATAGCCCTTTTTCTTTAAAAATATGTTTTCTATGCAAATATAGACATTATCCCTCATAACATAAACTCAGATGTACAAAAAATGGATTGTTCACACTTATCATCTTTCCAAAGAATTTGATAGTATTAAATGGAACTTTATCCTTAGCAGTCTAAAATGGTTTGGTCTTCCTTCAAAGTTTATCTTAGGGATTAGTGAGTTTCTTTCAACACCTTCTTATAGTGTACTCTTTAATGGTTGCCCCTTCAAACTATTTAAAAGGATTAAATGGGATAAGGCAAGGGGATCCTTTATCTTCGTACTTGTTTGCTATCTCAATGGAGATCCTCAACAGAATCATCAATTCAAACACTATTGTAAATCCAAATTTCATTTTCCATCACAAATGTAAGCTACTACAACTCACTCATCTCATCTTTGCAGATAATTTAATGATGTTTTAAACTGTAGCTTATAAATCTATGCCAATTTTGCATAAATCTCCCATAGAGTTCTGCAGGATTTCTGTTCTAAGAGTTAATACTCTAAAAAGTAAAATTTACTTCTCTAGTGATATTTCCAATACTAATAACCCAAAAAGTATTTTTGGATTAAACATTCAAGATCTTCCCTTAAAGTATTTAGGGGTGCGTATACTTTTAAGAAGAAGAAGTCCTGGGACAACTGAATGCTCTTGGAGAAGTTTTAAAAAAATTCAATGTTTGGCAGAATAGATGCCTATCTTAAGCAGGAAGGGTTTAACTTATTTTATCTGTTCTGAATAACCTACACAATCATTGGAGTTCACACATAGTTATTCCTAAGAACAAAAAAGAAATAGAAAAAGGCATGAAGAATTTTCTTTGGTCTAGAAAAGTTGGGGTCTCTAAAAGAGCCAAGATGAAATGGGAATAGCTGTGCTACAGAAAACAAAAAGGTTTGCTGGGACCTGTCTCAATCTAGTTAATTCAAACAAAAATAATAGCCAAGAAGATTTGGAAACTTTTTAAATATAAAGAGGCACTTTGGAGAAAATGAATAAATGAATACTACTTAAAGGACACTAATTTATGTCAATTAGGAGAGAAACCTCATCATTCATGGCCATTCTTTCAAATGCTAAGACACAGACTCACCATTTATCCTCTTATCAAAATCCAGATGGGAAATGGCGAAGATTTTTGGTTCTTGTTTCAAAACTAGACTCCCCAAAGTCCACTGATCAAGAGAGAAAATTTGACAACATTGATTTGCAGATTAACTATAAAAAAAAAGTCTCTAATGTTATAAATGAAAATGTTTAGCGAATTATATATAGAGAAATTGACAGAATGCAGTGCTACTCTCCAAGCTACTTGCCTAATTCCTCTATCAAGGACAAAATTACTTAGTCTATTAACAGTAATGAAGAGTTCTCCAATTCTTTTGCTTTAAAACTATAAGACCTTAACTCCCAATTCCTTGGTACAACATTGTGTGGAAAGGCTCCTTGATGCCTAAAGCTTCTTTTGTAACTTGGTTGACAGGCAGAGCGAGATTAAAGACTAAAAATAGATGAAAGGGAATGAATAATCAAATTTGTAATTTATGCAACACTTTTCCAAAATCTATAAATCATTTGTTCTTCTAATGCAATTTCTCAGCTACAGTTTGGGCTGGAATACAACTTAACATGAATTTGTTTTATACTATAAATGATCAGGAAAACATTTTAGTTTTGGTAGAGATCTAATACGAAAGAATTGGGAAAGATAATAAGTTTCTTAGCCTCAGCCTAATTTGCTCTGTCTACTCAATTTGTAATGAAAGAAATAAAAGAATATTCATACTGAGAAAAATGCAGTTGCATATAAAACTTGTTGTTGGATAAAAAAGATACTTATTGTTCATTAAGTCATCAATGATCTGAGCTATTTTATTAAATGTATATAGAGACTGAAGTAATTTATATCTAGCAGGAATTAGCAGTTATATAGATGATAAGCTGTCTTGTTACATACTTACATCTCTTTTTTGTCATTACAGGCTTGTACTTATGCCATTGTAAGCCTTTATAAGCTCTTTTAATGAATTAATTTTTTTTCAAAAAAAGAGTATAAGCTATATGTCTTAAGATAGTATATAATTATACCTTAGTAACTCTAGCTAGTTTAAGGAACTAGAAGTATTCATTAATTTAATGAAATTGAGCATCGTAAATCATAGGAAAAACCTTACCTATATCTCGTTTATTCAAAAATTGATTTATTTCTTAATCATTACTTTGTATTATCATTTAGATTTATTTTTTATTTTCATTATTAAACTAATTATAATCATTAGTCTAGCTTATTAAGTTTGTAAATAATTTGTAGTTAAATGACATTCCTCAAAGGATCAACTTGTATATACCAGTACTAAGTACATCTACATCGTGTGCTTATAGTAAAACATAGGAAAAACATATTTTTAGTGATGTTTCTAGGGATTAGGTGTTAGTATTGACTAATTGGAAAAGTTTTTAGACTAGGAATTTTTTATTTTATTATTTTTAATGAGTTTTCTTTATTCATTCTTATTTGCAAATCCATTCTTATACACAATAGTATAATAATCTTGAGAATATTATCGAAATAGATCTTGATATTGAGGGAACCTGCATATAATACAAAGAATTCAAAGGAGACTAGAAGTTGAGAAGCAAAGATGGTTATAAAGAACATAAGGTCCCTAAAGGATTTTGCCACACTTAGTGCCTAAGTCCCAGTGTCAAAGTGGCTAACTTCAAGCTAAAGCTCTCTCTTCTTTCCTTGGTGTAGCAAAATCAGTTTAGCAGACTAGTATTTGATGATCCCAATCTATATCTATCAATGTTTCTAGAATATTGTAATACATTAAAGATCAATGGTGTCTCCCTTATGTTATTAAGTTTAGGTTGTTCCCTTTCTCTTTAAAGAACAAGGCAAGAGCATAGTTGTAAGCCCTATCAATAGGATCCTTCAACACCAAGAATTAACTTTCCTAGGCATTTTTTCCCTAGTACTATCCACATGAAAGACTACATAAATAAGCAAACAAATTGCTACTTTTACCTAAAGGGAAGGAGAATCACTATATGAAGCTTATGAGAGATAAAAGAAACTGTTAAAATCATGCCCTTATTATTGATGGCCTATAACATGAAGATTTCTATAAATGCAGCTATTATTAGAGCAATTATAAATAAAACAATGGATGAAGCACATATTGTAATGAAAGACATATCTCAAAAACACTATAGTGTTTAAGTGAGAGGTCCATTATGAAAAAGGTTCTAGGTAAGTATGACCTAGATGCCTTATATCTTCTAATTGCTAAAGTTAATGATTTATCCCAAAAAATAACCATATGATTGTTAAATTTGTTAGTGCTCGTAACATTTCTTGTATTATAGATCCCTATGAAATTTAACTATTAACTATTAACATTAACTGGGGAATTTATTTTTTATGACTCTTCTATTAAGTAGGTTAACTTTATAAGTAACCCCAACTAGAAGAACAACCTTTTCTCTAATACCTATAACCTTGGAGGAATAACCTTAAATTCTCCTATAGAAACAAATTTAACTCTATATGTAACGTTGAAACTCTCTGAGTCCTTTTGTATTAGTCTGTACTTGGAGATACTACTATATATTATATATGAGTTCAAAAATGTATTTGAATTCTTTTGATATATATGCTAGTGATATATAATGTTATATGCCCTTACATAAACTTAGAGTTCATCGGTATGCAAAATCTTGGAGATTTCTGACATATAAACTTCTAAGTGTGTAAAAATGAGTCTATTGGACGGATATGGCCATGGTGGCTGAGTTAAATTTGTTCTAATGCCTTAGAGGTTATTAGACATGATTTATAGACTTATTAACACTTAAAAAGCTTATTTGGAAAAGTTGATGTACATAAGGGATTTAAAAGTAATTTTTCAATTCTTGGAAGACTAATATGTAATTTTATAAAGTTAAGGGGCTTAATTATAATTTTCAAAAGTTTGGGGACCAAAATGAAAATAAAAGCTTTGGTCATTCTCAAATTTTGGGCTTAATTGAAAATTTAAGAAAAGTTTGAAGGTTATAATAGTAACTTCACCTAAGCTAACTGTAAAAAGGTAAATTCACCATGCTTGGTGAAAGAAGAGTCAATATTCTAGAACCTTCTTCCTTTTGTGTAGTCGTCCACCCCACCATTTAGCATTAAAACACTTTGTTTTAATTAAAAGAAAGGAGAAAAAAGGAGAAGAGAGGAGAAGAAGAACACTTTTGACCATCACCCAATTTCCACCATTTTTTTGATTCTCCAACCAAAACCAAGTTGTTCTAAGTTAATTTGGGATCAAGGAACTCAAATCTATCATTAGATTTGAGAAATTCTCAAAGGATTTTAAGTTATCACCAAAGAAAAGTTTAGGTAAAATTTGTCTCATCTCTCTCTACATTATGATTTTGAGTTTGGTGTTAAGATAT